>VUJU01000571.1:42728-92459 GCA_009835225.1 Aphis craccivora | reverse complement strand
TACAAGTTGTGGCTAATTTTGTTCATCTAATTTTTTGAGTCTTTGAATGTGTATTTTACAATTTTGCTAAGATTTTTTTAAGATAAACTATTATTTTATGATAAGAGTAAGATTTGCTTCAGCACTCAAAATATTTATGTAATTTACATAGAATACTTGATGTGCTATATAAAAAATATCTCTGTCAACAACATTTGTCATTTTCATAATAATTATATTGAATTTAATAAGCAAATATGTAAACTTACTTTTGCCTGAACACAAAAGCACAAATATTGGTTATTAAAAATTATAATTCACAGTATCAAAAAATCAGTTGAATTTTACATACAGTGCATGAAAACAGACAATTAATTCAATGTAGGGTAATTATATATGTACATGATGAAAGTATAAAACATAAAGTGATTATATATTACAGTTGTAAAAGATAATGCACCTGCAATTTCTCAAAATAATATCTTCTAAAAGATGACATTTATACTAAACCGCTATAAAATATAAGCATATAATATCTTAGTATAGCTAAATTAACTTAAATTTTAAAATGGTTACTGAATGCTTAAATTTAAATTATTATTTATTGCATAGAATTAAGTGTAACGTTTACTATTTTTTCATACAATATAAAAAATTTTACAGATGCGTTAAATTGTGTATAATCTATTTAAATTAATTTAAACGTAATCACATTATTTGTATGCTTATATTTTTTTTTAATACTGATATGACTATTTGTTATTTAATATAATATAAATTATCAGTTATATAATATCTGCTTCAGTGATACATAAATAATAATAATATTAACGTTTTAAACACACTATATTATTATATAAGCTGTACGTAATTCTTGAGCTATAGCTGTTTAACTCAATTTTTAGTTTCGTATAAAAAAAAAAAATAAATAAGAGATGATTTGAATAATATCAATATGTTTTTGGTTTAATTTTTTATAATATTTTGTATTGTTCGTAAAAATACCAACTAAAACACATTTCAGTATTACATTTCTATTTAAAAAAAATACATACATACGCTGTTCATCTGTTATTAAAATTCATTCAAATTTTCTATTGTCCTCAGCAGTTGAACAATGTACCGACGTTGTCAACTGCATAACAATGGAATCTTAACGTTATCCATAAGTTTTAATATGATTTAAAACCATCGCCATATTAATATTATAAATAACATATTTTGCCGAATAGTCAATGCGTCATGATCGATTTGGACCAGTTGGTATGATATATAGTCACTATTTTCGTGAAATGTCTTTTGATCGAAAAATGAACTTTGTACGTTCAGTGTATGGTGTATACATAATATAAGAGTTTAGAGGTAAACGAGATACGCGGTAGTGTAATTTCGGGAAGAAAAAGTATTGGAAAACAGCTGACGGTCGTCACTACGAAAATGCAAACGCTGCAGCAAATCATCACCGCAGCATCGCAATTATATAATATATTATACACGAATATTGTCTGAACGAATTTGTAATTTAATTTTTTTTTATTGAATATTCATCCTGCGATCCCGTCGTAATTTACCGCAGCCGCACGTGCATCGCAAAATGTACCGATAATAACATATTATACACGGTACATAATAATATAATATTACTCCGCGCGTGGATGTATCGAGAAATCGCGGTTTGTAGCGCACGTGAACTGAAATGACGATTTTAATTCAATCATTAAATCATCGGTCGTGACGCTAATAGAACAATAGTATTATATTTCATTCGCACCGGTGCATTGTTGTATACAACAAGAACGATGGCATGTTATACAGCGTGTGCTGTGTCTACGCAAAATTTCAACAACGGTAGTAACCCAGGAAAAACAGATATACCGTAATCGGCTGATATGAGAAGACATTTTTATCAGTTATTTCATTGACGACTTACCATGGGCATCAACTACCAAACTACCAGACTGGATTGTTATTGATTTAAAAAAACCGACGAAGTGTGAAGTGGACGATCATAATTTATTATAAGTAACTATTATAAAAAAATAAAATAAAAAAAAACATTTTTAAACCAATACCATAATTACCTACAATTTGGTTGTATAATTTATAAAATAATACAAAAATCTTCTTAATAATTATCACTGATAGTTAATTACAAAATTGAAACGTTAAGACATAAACTAATTGATAAATCACTAAATTATAAAAATAAATACTAATAGGCGATAAATTACTACTATACAGCTATTTGAGCACGATAGTATTTCAAAATATGATAAGACGAAAGTTAAACTTTATACGCTGTATAACCATCTCACTATTTAATAGACAGTCTATATATGAATTATAATATAACATTTAAGTTTAAACTGTCTTACAGTTTTATTCTGTTACACTTTATTCCTCGAGAAAAATAATTCTTTTCAACGTTGGAATTAGCTATATAAAGGTATTGATAACTAATTTTTTCCTATTTAATACTTAGTAGTAAAATACAAAAAATAATAAATATAAATATCAATTAACACGTCATTACATTGAATATTGAAATAATTTGATTAACAAATATAATAAAATAATTTGTATTTAGTTTAAAGTTTGATATTATTTGTGTTAAAAATGCTCTTAAATCACAATAATAATTATGCAATACTATATCAATCAATAGCAAAGAACTTAGGCAGGAGCTTAGACCTTACCTAAATAATGAAAATAAATATCACTCGAAATAATGGTGATTGTGTACTTTTTAAAGTGTTTATGAGTATATGATTTTTGTAACTAGGTAAAAAGTACCAACTGTTGATGTAAAGTTTATATTGTTAACTATCTAACAAATACAAATGTGTCACGCATATGTTTTTATAGTATAATTATATATAAATACTATTTTTTTTTTTAAATCCATACAAAATAGTAGGTGTTGAATAATATTTAAATAATTAATAGGTAAGTAGCAGCATAAATACTAAAACAGTAAGTAGTATATTTAACTTTTCAAAATTACAGTGTTTTATGAATATTGATAACTAAGTGTAAGTCATAAGTTTAAAATGGGAATAGCGTGGTTTTGTCTGTTATTGATATCATTCAATGTGTGCAATGTAAGTATTTATAAATAATAAAATAATAATAATAATTATTATTATTTTAATAAGAACATTTGTCATATAATTCTATTATAGGGATATATGAGCTGTTATAAATGAAATGTTTTAATAACTTATTATATCATCAATTCATTATGTATACACTTTATAACACAACAAATATTTATTATGAAGTATAGTCAATATTCATATGATGATGTTTATTGCAACATTATTTTTTAATTTTCAAATCCTATGTTCAATTTTACTTCAATTTTACTTCAAATACTTAAACTATTGTGTTTATCGTTGTAACTTTTCCGACTGTTAAGCTATTATAATAATATGCTTATAATTAACAATATTTATAATTAACTATTACGTAAGGAATGATTTTTTAAGGCTGAAGATGTTCGGACAATACGAAAACCAAAGGATATTTCTATGGCTGATACCGATGAATACAAGGACATCTTGAATAATGGCTCCGAGTGTACAAAAAATTTTTTGACGTGGATTAAAGATAATATAAAAGATGATATCCGA
The DNA here is from genome assembly GCA_009835225.1 of Aphis craccivora. Lineage (NCBI taxonomy): Eukaryota > Metazoa > Arthropoda > Insecta > Hemiptera > Aphididae > Aphis > Aphis craccivora. Next base: position 88,848 of record VUJU01000571.1, on the reverse strand, counting down.
TGTACTGATGAAGGAGTTGATCCAATAAAATGTGAAACAAAAGAAGGATCAACTATTGAAACTAACTTGGAAGTTTGGAATCAATTACCGTTATCTATACGTGATCAGTGGTCAATGACAACCATAAATAAAAATTTACCAGAAGGTATCAGCATTTCTACCGATTAAGATAAACAATGTAAAATAAATAACATTTATATGAAATAAAAATAATCTTATTTAATTTAATTTTTTTTTCTTTTATATTTTAAAATGTTTGGGGCAGTATTGGCATTGTAAATTACGCCCTTTCCCGTAGCAGCATTATTATTTATTTAAAATATTTACTTTATAATTAATTACTATTGTTGTATACATTTAAGAATACTTCAACAGTTATTGATTGCTGCTAAACTTTTTATGTTTTCTATTAAAACTAATTTTTAAATTTTAGCTCATACATATTAAAGTAAATTTATTAAAATTTCGTACTATACTAGTTTAAGTATATAATTTTGTTTTATGTTAATGTTATGGGGTGAATTTTAAAATTTTTAAAAAAGAATCTGGATAATGATAGTGTATCTGTTTAAATGCTGTTCACTTAGATAGATCAGTACGTATAGGTGCTCAGACAGTTTTCAATCTTACTTATTGCTCATTTGATTCTGAGCTAGTAATGTCTTTTATTTCATGTTTTGGGTGTAGATTGATCAATTGCATTTCATTTTTATGTCATAATTTGAGTGCTTATTGTATATTACTTACATTTGCATAATATAATATAAAACACAAAACTTACATTAAATAACAGTTACAGCTCATTAACGAATGAACCACAGAATAAAGCATTAAAGTATGGATTTGTTATGTTCTAAATAAGTATCTTATTTTTATATATCATGAAATACTGGTTATGTTTACCATTTTTTTTTTTTTGGTTTTTTATAATATATGATACAGAAAACTATATAAAAATATAAAACCACTGTGACTATTTTATTATCTTTAACCAATAGAAATTTAATAAATTATAAGCAAACAAATATTCGATTTTCGTGTCCTGAAACAAAATGTATGATTGTATTCTTATGTAGTTGCTCTATAGTGACCTATAGTTGAAAAATAAAACTACAAATCTTTAAAAATACTCAAGAAATCAATTGATATAACTTTTATTGAAAATGGCCCAAAAGTTTTTATAGAGAGAAAAAAATGAAAGGAACAAACATTAGTTTTTATGAACATGGATGATAGATAGATGTTCTAATAATAAAACAAAACACAAATTGATAACATAGAACTTATCATAAGTACTTAACAAATGAAAATTAATATGACGCATATAAAAATTAATATTTTGAACATCACAAACGGTTTTAATTATCGCGTATAATTACAAATAACCAACTGTCGATGTATTGTTCATATTGTTATCTATTCAACAAACGTAAAAGTAACACACATGTGTTCTTAAATAATAATATTTAAACAATTTTTACAACTTATAATACTAATAGCTATGACATTAAGCCTTTTATTGGTTTACTACGCAGCCATTTACTAATGGGATAACTTAATCAATAACGCATAAGTTAAATAACATTGTTTCACTAAAGGGTCGTAAATAGAACTCACAGGTTTTTATACATAATAAATAACAGTAAAAATAAATATATATAAGAGAATAGATGAAAATTTCACCTAATATAGAATTATAGAGTACAGAGTTAAGATAATTACATTAGTTTAATATATTAAAATAGCAATATCAAATACGTGTTTAGATCAAGTTAAGGGAAATAATTCGATTTTAGGTACACAGTTTTAGTAAATTAATATAAAATAATAAAATATCTACATTTTATTTGTTGGTATGATCATGAACATTTAATAATTATACATATTATAATATATTTATAGGTAATCAAATGGAAAAATCTTATTCAAATATAAGAATATAAAATATATAAATGTGTATATCAATATGAAGTATGGACAAATAAATGCATTTTAAATAATACTAGAAAGAGAATAGATTGCTTTTTTTTATATTTAATATGAGCTGGCAGAAACTTGAGAGATTTAATTTATTTTGAATCTAGGATTCATCATTGTGGTTATCAGGAACGTCAACACTGATAAATTGTCATAAATATTTTAATACATTTTGTAAAGTCTTATTTATTTAACATCTTGGTGTGGTAAGTTGAAAGATAGATGAAGCTGTACCATATTCTAAGTTAAATATTATATGAGAGGTCATTTGGTTTGCACAGGAAAAATATATTTTATGATGATATATTGAAATGTTGAATTTGTTTACTATTAAAGTATGATATGTCTAAATGAAATGTTCTTAATATTTAAAAAAAATAAATAAATAAATAAACTGAAGCTATAACTTCAGCATTTAAATGTTTAGTTGATATGTTAAATGTAGGTATCTTGATTCAATGGCTTGACGTCATCAAATTATGAATTTAAAATTCAATCTTCTAATATTCCTTATTATAACCTATGAATTAAATATTACTTATTAGATATTATAAATATATAAATATTAAGAAAAACTGAAGAATAAATGATTTTAAAATCACTTAAATTAATTTTAGCCATTGCCTAACTCATAATTTTATTTAATAGTAGGTTAGCTTAGTTTCATGTTGTTGTGTGAGCTGATGCAGAAAGCAGCTGATATTATGAATAAAGTATACAACATTTATTAAATGGTCGGGTTGATCTCCAGATTAAATTTCAAAGGATTGGCTTTTTACTAATTTTAATTGGATGAGAATCAAAAAAGTATTTTTTATTCTTTTCATTACTATATATTATATAATAACTAAATCGTGTCTTTTGCCTCAATAGTTAGAAAATAAAACACGAGTATATCTGTTGTTCTATTCACTATTCAGTAGAAAGTAATTAATTGGCTCACAATAATTCAACTACGTTATATTTATGTATTATAATAACTGCAGTATAGTATGAAATAATGGAATTTATAACAATGATTGTTGTGGTTAATTTTAACTTCATTAATATGACTTAACTGTACTGTAACAATTAAATAATAGTATAATCAATACATTTCGTTTCTTTTTTTTTTTTTTTAATTTTACCTTAAGGAAATTAGATAACTGTAACCTATACTTCTATTGAGCTGAGTGAAAACGTTAGGTTAACGTAATCTTCAGTTATTTAATATATTATGGTGGTGGGGGGGAGGTGTTTTTTTCCCATAAATAGTGGCCTACAGGGGAAAAAAATCATAAGTAAATAAGTTTAAAACTAAACTATTAATGTATTTATTAGTCAAACCTGTTTATTAATTCCAAAAAAAAAAAAAAAAAAGAACACTTAACTTATATTAAAAAATATTGTTTTAGACATATTAGATGAAAAACGCATTGTATTAATATTTATAATACAATGGTTCCATCAGCAAAAATGGTATAATATTTAAATTAAACTTTATAATGGTGATATTTAAAATAAATTACAATACGTTTCTGTGTTATATGATACGAGAAAATGAAATAAGTTAAGCAATTATTTGACTAAGCACAGACGTGAAATAATAATTTTGTATTATTGTTTTTCTGTCACCATTAATTTTTAAGTGCCCGTAAGTATTTTCATTTTAAACTTTTCAGAATTAAATTCATTTATCATAATACTAGTATAATATATTACATTTAAGTATAGGTTTGAATTTTTCTAAAAATTATTCGTAGGTATTAATTGAACAGAATCAAGAATACTGCAAAAAAAAATGTAATAAATATATTTGTTCACTTAATTTTTTATAATTTGGAGTTTATAATCCGTAATCCAAAAACTTTCAAGGAGATTCAATTGTTTTGATATTTAGTATCAATAACTAAGATATTAAACAGATCAATATGTATTAAATAATATTATGTTTTTCAAAATAAACTTAATCATTTAAACGAATAAGTTAGAGTGTAAACTCTGTTTGACGGCATACTTATACAATATACACAAACATTCTCGTTGAATTTACAACTGTATTTGATAGATATAATATTATCTTGTTAATAACCAAATCGTGTAAAATATAAAATTTAATAAAACTAAATAAACACTTAAAGACATAAATTTACCTCTATACTCTATTCAGCTAAAGAACACGACACGGGTTAACCAAAATCGAGTTTTCTGCGCATCAACAAACGTCACCCTTCTATAGAGGAACTGGTTTCGATATCAGGATGTGAAGGAGAATGCGCAGAATCAACAAGTTCTCTCGCTGGGCAGAGTATAGTTTAAATATTGTCATTATAATTGCATTATATTATGTACATAGTTAACTACATCAGGAATAAAATATTTATATATTTGAATTATTTTTCGTATTATATTTTATAAATATTAAATGTTTAAGTTCATATAAATATTTAGGTAGTAATAATATCAACTCATGCTCATTTTACTAAGTTTACCTTTTTCAGATTAGGAAGGAGTAAAAGCTATATAATGCTCTCACACTGTGAGAATTTTATTCCTCAGTGTGTTCATTACAGTTTAAATTGTATTCATTTTTTTTTTTTTTTTTTTGCTTGTTTGAACTCGATAACAGTAAATCTCCATTCGAATGTAAAACATCAAACGTGTTGTCATGAATACACACGTCTATTTTAATACGATTAAAACGCGAAAGATTAGTACGTTTATATGGTGTATTAAATATACACACATTTATTTTAGGTATTTTATATATTATTTATGCACGTGAAAATAACGAGTAAAATCTCATACAAAGTTTTCGGACTAATCTGCTGATACAGTTACCAGGATAAGCCTTAATTTATATAAAATGTACGCTTTAGTCTGTTTATATTTAAATACGAATCAAACTATTTTGTGCTATATCAAAATAATTTAATACAGAACAAATAAAAATTTGAACAGTAATTGAAAACATTTTTTTTTTCTGTTAAAGTATAGGAATTATGAACACTATATTGTCGTTTACGACATATTGGTTTTTGACACTTTTTAACTTTTACACCAAACCAGCTGTATATAACAAGTTGTCAGTTCAAACGATTACTATAATAAATAATAATTCATAATCCAATAGCCTCAGTTGGATACTTAAATGAGTATTGACTAATAAATAAAATAAATAAAGAATAATGACAAACATAATAATAATAGTGTAATATTATTATGTCATTTAAAATATAACGTACACTACCTACTACAGTGAAATAGAAAAATACGACAGTACTGTAGCTAAATTGCCTATATAAGACGCCGTGTTAAGATAATTGTAACATTAAAATTTATTAGCATACAAAAAACCTAGGTTTCACGACGGTATTGTACAAATGCTAATTTAAATTAATAATTACTTTAAAAACGCGTACTGAGTATAATATAGTTTTTATGTTTAAGTTAATCGTCCATTATCGAGTTAATTAATAATATTTTATTTTAATTATTATATTTAATACTACCAGTATAGTGGAAAAGAGACAAACACGTATAAAAAATCTCGTTAAAAAAGGCTAAACAATCTAAATTTCGTTATATAATATCTTACAGTATTTAAAGGGATCAATATGTGTTCTCATCCGGTAGACACGCCACTCTCATAATATAACGAAAGATTGTACAGCCTTCGCCGTGTGGCTATTGTTATGGAATATAATATATACGGTTAGCTCTCGGAAACTATCGAGAAAAAATCCCCTTCAAACTGTCACGTAACACTAATGTTTTTTGAAAACTCGAATTTCTCGATATTTTTTTTTTTCAAATTCCCTTGAATATTGAGTTACCCGCAGTTAGTTGTTACACATATCATATTATACATCTATTTAAGTATGTGTAGTAATGCATTATACTAAGTATGCTTTCGTATATTACAGACAGCCGTTGTTATTTACTAAACATAAGTAGCGTAGAGTAAGAATTACGTTTTAGCGAAATAAGTTAAATAGGCCAGGCCAATGTAGGAACAAAATGCTGAGTCATAAAATTACCATTGTAATAAAATTTCGAAGTTACGGAAAGCAAGGGAGGAGTCTATATTATATAGTCTGTTCATGTCCGGTGTGCTGAACTAAATGGCTGACAAAGAAAAAATAAATATTTTTTAATGGTTTTTAAAAATGATCAATTTGCGACACAATATAACATAATATGTAATAATAATATTTTCATTTCTGAACTTTTTTTATTATAAAATGCTGATTTAAATAATTAAATATAGTGAGTCATTCAATTTTAAGAATATTAAATTATCAGTTAGTATTTATAATAAAATATATTTCACTCTAAGACCTAAAAAAAATATGTATAGATATGTGTTTAAAGTTAATATATTATTACATAAATCAATTGGAAATAAGTCAATTCATTTTTTTCTTTTTGTTACAAAATTTAAATCATACATGTAATAACAAATGCCACCATTTAAAAATAAAAATATTATTTATTATGATATTATGATATTTTAATTATATCATAATAATTGTTTATTAATAATGATAATCCCTTTACAAGATAGTTAACTCATCAAAGTAATTGATAAATCATTGTTTGAGGTAGCTTTAGAAAATAATATATTACATTTATACATATTTTACTATACTTATATAGAAATGACACGAAATAATCTAAGTAGTACTCGTTACAAAGTTGACGATGATTTTATAATATTATAGTGTAATACTATTATTTGTATACGATAATATCCGTCTAATTATTGAATATTATTTTATTTTTATTTGTAATAATCATAATACGATGACATTGACATATTTTGTGAGCAACCCAATATCAACCTTTTCATAAACCAACTTCATTATGAAAATAAAAATAGCATATTATAATGACGGACGTCCTGAGGTGACCTGTTAGAAATATAAAATAAATAAACAATATTATTATAATAATTTATTACATCATTATATTGCATATAAATAGAATACTACTCGAGACGTCAAAAGTTGGTATGCAATGAACAAAAGAGAATAATGAATTAAATATATTATATTATGATAATATTTGTTTCACATTTTTTTTTTCGTATATTTTTAGTTTTTAGACAAAATAATACTATACCTTGCATTATATTTTATGGTATTAAATTCTGTACATTTTATATTTGTTTGATTTTGAGTTCATTTGTTGTGGGATCGTACAAGTGCGTATTGGTACTTAATTAAAACTGAAATGTAGAACTGAATGTTAATGTGAAAAGTAAATTTGCTGTTTTTTTTATTTTTAGAAACGGCTCATGCCACCTGTACTCCAAATAATATTATAAATCATAAAACGCATATATTATTACGTTTATACATAATGCTTATGTTTCTCTGCCTCATATATTATATAATATAAGTGTGTATATATATATATATATATATATTTTGTGCAAGAAACAATAAATTTTCATCAAGCTTTATATGACGGTTGACGTATAATTAAGGCAGATCTAAAAAAAAAAAAAAAATGCTACACTATGGTAAACTAATTCAACAGCTCGTCAAATGTAAATTAAATTATATCATATAATATGTATGTATTGTTTATACATTTATTTTATCCATTAATTTTATTTTACATTTAAATATGGAATATATATATATATCATTTAAATATATTATAAATGTTCCACAACTAGAGGTTTTATCTGATGCAATAAAAATATTGTTTCTATAAATGTTACGCCAGGACGAGAATGAAAACACGTGGCACATAATGTAATACGAAACAGCAGTGTGCTAAGCGTATATATTAACTTTATACATTCTAAATATTGATTGTATATAACAACGTAATTATTGTTGATATATTATATATATATCATGCAGACACGTATTTTTTTTAATTTACATAAATTAATCACAACTTTCCACTCGTAATAATATATTATAGCGTTTTCAAATTATACAATTTTTATTTTAGTTTTGTATATATTTGTTTTTCCTGCCAAAATTAGGTTCACAATCATATATATATATATATATACATAATATTAATTAAAATAAGTGACAATGTTTAATGACATTAAGCAGTTATGGTGTTTTCAATTATACGGCTATCGCCATTGGGCCAACCAGCACATTTTTTTTGTTTTTTTGATTTTGGTGACTTACTTTATTGAAGAACTCGATAACAACGAGAACAAATTAAAATAAAATACATAAACCAGCTCAATATTATTTAGAAAAACATTAAAGATTCACGAATACTTCTATACAATGAAATACTTCGGCGTGTGGCCGAAATATCGCGTACCAAACGAGAACGGTTATATATTCATACATAGTTATACTTACTAATGTATAATATATATATATATATATAGAGTAAATGATTTATTTCTGAGGTTTTTCAGTTGTATTCCCGTGCGTACGTTGTGCCGTATATTATATTATAATGACCAAAACGATTTAGTCGTATGTATGAAAATAAAACATATACACACGGTTTCCATAAAACAAAAAGGTATATAAAAGGTATAATTTACAATGTGTATATTTTTATGATTGTTAGATGGTTATAATTCGTAACTATATATTTATTATTGAATTGATCTGTAATCAATAGCATCCGTCGGGTACCTTTTAAAAGGGCTAAAAGTAATAACTGAATATCATTATAGTTAATATACCAAAATATAATGAGAAACACATATAATTATATAATTATAATATGATGAACGTACGTTATTTGTATTTTACGAAAAATGTACAGACAACAAATAAACATATTAAGCTACTCATATAATATTACCAACACAGATATAATGAGATATCTACTGTGGTTGGAAATGTAAACAAAACTATCATGTGATTAGACACCATACAGTTTACACAAAGTCTTTTGATAAATTCAGATTCATCTTCCTAAATAATAAGTATGGTATACTGAACGACTAAAAATAAAAATTACATGTTTAGAATAGAAATTAAAATAAATATTATAACATAATGTAACACTTCGGGTATAATAATAATTGTTCGTATTAGAATATTATTGACTGTTTATCACTACGTACCATCTGATAATTACTTATTTTATATTATTTGTTTGACCTTAAACATTATTCCTTGAATATTTTATCCAATAATATTTAACCTAAATTCACGTTTATTATGGTTAAATTTATTAGACCTCCGTCGCTACGGAATTCCGGCCACCAAAGATAAAAAAAACCATACACCGCAAATACAATTTAGAAATCCTCTTCAGCGTTTAACTTGAAAACGCAATATTATCTAAAATCATGTAAATATTCGTTATTTAAATATTATACATAGAACGTACGAATTATATATTTAACAAAAGACACTCATTATTACAGAAAGCACTAACGTTTTCAAAAATATATTTTGTACATAATTTTAGGTCGTTACAAGAAAAGTATTTTTTTTTTTTTAAGTATTCTACTCTTTTGAATGACAAAAACATACATGTTTAATATCATATCCTAAAGCAGAATATTATACAAATTATTAAGAACTATAAAAATACAATTTTGGATAAGTAGTTTATTATTTAAAGTTTAAAAGAGTGGAATAGTGGACCAACATTGTGAATATAGTCCTGCATTTGTAATCCACTATTTTATACTTTAAATACCTACTTTTATAACAGTTATCCTATAAACTACTCCCACAAAATTCAATTTGTATATATAAAAGTACCGTAAAAAATATTTTGTAGTAGAATAAATAATTAAAATACGTTTTGTCATTAAAAACAAATAAATAATAATGATAATAAAAAATTATATATATTAAATGTAAATTAAATATATTTTTTTGATAAATTAAGTTTTTTTACAATATGAATTTATGTAATAAAACTTTAATATTTTTAAAATAATAAGTGTTTTATCTGATATATGTAAAGAAATGCAAATCATATTATACGCAATAATCTACGTGAATACATTTAATCGTATTCTAAATATAACGGTATTCAGATTATTTAAAATGCACGAGAAATAAATTTATAATTAAAAATTACGTGTAGAATATCATAATATTGATATTAAAATAGACCAATGCGCATCGAACCAGTATATTATTTCAAAATATTTACTCAAAATTGAGTGCTTAATACTCAAATATTAAATTTTATTTCCATAATTACTATTTTTGTTTCCAGCTCCACACTTAAAAGTTTTATTTTTAGATCTCAGAGTAGTGATGTAACCTCATACCAGCACCTCGAAACTCTAAAACTTCAACGTTTTGTTAAGTAAATTTTAAAACGATTTTGTATCATATTTATTTAATTTCTAGATATACTCGATAATTTTCAAATTTTCAGATGAAGAAAAATAAATTTTATTCATCGATTTCAGTAGTATATATTAGGCGTCATACCAGTATGCGTAAGCCCAAAAACGAAAAACAAAAATACTAGGGCTGGAAAAAAAAATATGAAAACACAATGGTTCTTAATATTTATCAAAATAGTAACTTATTTATAGAGGGTTTATATTTTATTTAGGGTGTAGCCCGTGTAACGGACCTGGAAAACCGTTTTTATATTTTTTCGTATCAAATGCCAAACTTCACCGTTAAATGTTTATAGTCCGGTGAGATAAGGACTTTGGTCTGACAATCGGTATTCTAATGAACTTAAACTGTACCGTCATTATGTATTTTATTATCTTTCGCATGTTACATATTACGCACAAGAATATTATGTAGGTAAATTATGTTTCACATAATAATAAGAGTTTTTATTTTATCTTTAATTATACGGTCCCACGTTATAATATATAGACGTTACACGTAATAGTTCAAATTGAATGAAATACAATAATACAATTTATACCATAATATTATTTATATATATATATATATATATATATTGTTATTAAGTATTCTGTTATTATTCAACTCGTCCATCGACATTTATCAGAATAATTGATTTACCCTCACCCGTGACGAATTAAACCCTACTCAATAAAGGTCCACTGTGGCGGTGATGTCGGCGTCAAGTACTTAAGTGTATATAATAATATTAGAAAACACCAAGGACTATATTAATACAAGTATAATATATATATATATTATATACAAGCATCACTCGACGAGCCTCACGGTTTACTTATACAAACACACACAGCCATGCATGTGAGGATATAGATAGTTTCGAGAATCGTTTCGCAGACGCATCCATTCGGCGTACCCTAAGTTATAATGCTTGTTCGCCAAAGACCTATGAGTCCACGCGTGAACAGTAACCTTGCAACGGCAGTGGTTTTGTACTTATTGGGTGAGTGATTTTACTAATTAATTTTAAGAAGAGTTGCGAATTATTATTTTTATATTAAACACTGAGCGTGTAAATACTGTTCTACAGAATCCGGCGTCGGAAGTAGATGATTAAACTTGTTTTTTTTTCTTTCGTCGTCATTATAATATTTCAAAACAAAAAACCATAACGCGATATCGGCGAGTTACCATTTTTTTTTGTTTTTTTTTTTAATTTAATTTGTTTTTATTCCGGATGTGTAGCAGAATAGATGAATCGATAGAATGAGATCCGTAATATTTTCCCCAGAAATGTGAAACGATAAATTAATTTTAATTTTTGTCCACAATAAGTATAGAAAATAATTATGTTATTGAAAATAAAAAAAAACTTTCTAATTATAGTAATTATATTATAACTATCTTTAGATATTTAATAAAATGGTAACAAACAATATAAATCTGAATATACCTACAATTATAAATACATCAAAATAAATTAATGTATACTTCGTATTGATTATTGTTCATATTGTATTCTTCTATTATTTAATGGCATATCTTATACAAATAAAATAGCACGATTGCTTTTATTATTATATACAGCTATAATACTCTAAACATAAATCATAGACTTGCAAGTAATAATTGCTCCCAAATGAATGTTTTTACGAGTTAATTGCTTGCATAAAAATATATTTTGAAGTATAATAATAATTATTAAAACGTGGTTTATCAATAGTTTTCGAAAAATATACGTTTAAAATTGCATTTAAAAATGTTTTATAAGATCACTAATAATGCTTAAATGAAATTTTAATACATTGCGTTTACTTGTATAATAAATAATATACAAATAACAAATATTTTATTTTTAATAAAAAAAATATAATCTTTGTTGTATATATAATATTTTAAAATCTAGTTTCTGAGAAAATGGTTGTGAACGAATTTCTCCTCACTGCAGTTTATATTAATTATATAAATTATACAAGTATAAAATAATTTATAAATATATTATATTCATTATTTTAATTCATCAAGTTCTGACAACTGACATAAGAATTTAAAAATAATTATGAAAATTACTTTTAAAATATCAAAAAAACACGATAATATAATTAGTACTTTATAGATCTATTACAACCTAATATTTTTAATTTACTTTAGAAGTATAGAACAATATTAAGTGTAGGTACGTCGTAAATTTACCTGACATTCAACTTAAAACAACATATTATAATCGATTGGAATACCAATACTAAATAACTTTGGTTTTGACGTATATATATAATTTAAACTTTCAGCAAATCGTTTTTTAAAAAACTAAAAAATATTTAAATTATAACATTTTAAAAAGAAACTTTTATTTTCTAACACCAACGTCCCACATACTATACAAAAATCTAGAAACAAATTATTAAGACGTTTTGGAAGTAATTCGGTACACTTTTGCCATATTATATTATTAATAACATAGTATTTGCAAAAAACAAAATCAATCGTGCCGGCGATCTGCATCGCGCACAATAAAATTTGTATACAACAATATTGAATAACATAGTTTAAAGTTTACCACAAAAATAAACTTATGTTGGATGTTTCTTTTAACGTTAAACATTCATTATCTCTATAATCGATACGTATGCAACAAATTTATCCACTACTACGATAGCCAAAACTTCAAATATTTATAACTAAATAAGATCATAGTCAATAACCACAAACATTGAAAACATTTTGTTATTTCATATATATTAGTCAAAAATCACATAAAAATAAGTAATTGTTATTAATAGGTATTTATTTGAAATATACGTTGTTAAATGTCGGTTTAAAATTATTTGATGATTAAAAATTCTTGAAAATGTAATTTAAGATCCCGCAAAAATTATTCGTATTAGTAAAAAGAAAAAAAATACAAGTTCAATTTTTTTATATGTATTAATAAATTATTACCTATTTGTATATTTAAATCACAAAAAAAAAAAATTGCAAACTATTTTGTAGTTAATAATTCATAAACACTTTTTTTTTGTTTCTTAGCTTTGAAAATAATAATAACTGAAAAAAAAAACAATTAAATTTAGATTTTAAGTATAGTTTATCAAGATCCTGAATATTTAAAACATTTTTAGTATTCCTTCATAGAATGTAGTACAAGAATAAAAAAAAAGTTAACTTTGTTGTTAACTTATCTTAAAACAGGTGGTAATAGTAGTGTGAATATTAAAATCTAAGCTAACGATACTGCTGCTGAACTGCACTCGATGAAAATAAAGCAATAATAGTGGACGACACATCTTAAATATAATAATAATAATTAAATGGCAATGGTAGATGTATCAATATTGCATACACTAAACGCCGTGCTACATTCAAAATGATAATGCGACAAAAATGTTAAATCTAAAATATACGTATACCTATTTTTTTAAAAAAATTATCCCAATCCAATAAAAGTTATTAAAAAAATCGCAAATGATTAGTTTTTCAAACCAAAATGAATTTACGTACCTAGTATAATAATTATTCTTTTGAAAACTGATTAAAATTTTTTATTATGTCTATTTGTAATTAGTCAGACCATTTAAACGTTTTAATTCCTAAAAATACGAATTGAATATTTCAAATTTATGACATTTTCATTATTGATTATTTGAAACTGAAATTAAAAATCAAAACATGTATTATGTGTTATCTAAATTATAGAGATATTAAAGCATTTTGTTAATATTTAGGATTTGTATCACATTATTAGAGTCATTGGTTGAATTGACAAAATATTTTTACATATAAAAAAATGAAGTAATCTTCCACTTTTTATCATTGACGCATGCAACTGCAACGTTCTACTGCTATTTATTTTATACATAGATTACACATAATAATTATCACTTACACAGCACGTATAGTTTTAGTTTTCCATACTGTAGATGAATGTTAACTATTTCTAAACACTTTAAAATGATTGACTTTGAATCCTTTTGATAAACAACTAAATTAAATTAAATTATACGATCAAGTAAAATAATTTGTTTGTTTTTTTAATAGTTTTTAACACAACACCCCATAAAACCGCCTTTTTTTACACATTTAATAGTTTTATCATTAGATTTAATACAAATATTCCTTTTAGTTGAAATAAAAAGTCAACGCTGCAGAGATACACGAATACGTGATAAGATAAATATGCTCTAAGAGACACGGAAATCAAAGTAATAGCCGAACACTGAAATACTGAAACGAAATTATTTTTACCTTGACATTCCTTTGCCTTATCGTAAAATATCAGGTTATATCGATAAGCATAAGATATCGATGGTAAACGAATCAGTATACTAATTATATATTTTTTTTTTATTTTAAATATACTATGGTTTTGTGATGATTTTAAATGATATATTATAAATAAATCATATATAATGAAGTATATTACAAAAAAATATTCACTGCAAGTATGAACAAATTGGAGAAATGGTGGACGAATAATATGGAAAATATTAATTATAAACTACATTCCTTTATGTTCGTCATTCGAAATTTGCTAGAAAACGCGGAACAATAATATTTCGCCACCATATCACACAAATCCGTCAGCTGATCACATAATCCTCTCATCGGAATATTGTTTATTGTATAATATAAAAATGTAATGTTATTACGATTGATTCCAAAGTCACCTTGGATTTTGTTCTTTCATATACATACTCACACAGAAATATGTATTATATTCTATAGTATATTAAATAAGTGTACGAACTTTTTCTTTCTTGCCGTATTATTAGTATATACATATTAGGTATATCAGTGATAATATTAAATTTCATGAACATTGCAAGTATTAGAACACGGTTAATAATCTTAAGCCTTATATTATATACCCTCCGAACTTATATAATTTACACCAACAATGATATAAAACCATTATATTATTTAATAACTAATTAGTTTTTAAAGTAACCCAATCGAGCTTTAAAATAGTATTTATGTTGGTGAAGTTAAAATAATCTGTCTAATGCTTAAACACATAATCTGAACAGATATAATAGTAGTCGCAAGAAAAAAAATTGTTATAATTATTGATATCCAATACAAATGCACATTTTTTTTAACTTAAAATTTTAGTTTTTTTTTTTTTTAGATTTTAAGTTAAAATAAAATTAGTGAGTTAAACCACTATATGCATACACAAATGGAACAAAAACATTAATGTAGGGGAACAATTTTTATTTCAAAAACTGTTACATCGAAAAGTTGTATAAATTTATATGTTTAATGAATTAAGAAGTAAATCGTTTTGAATAAATAAGTACTGTTACTATCTAAATACTAGAATTCAGAATATAATAAGTTTAAAACTTGAATTCATCATTAAATATTATTTTAAGTAATTACTAAATTTAAGAAATGGAGTGTTGAAAACTTTGGTTTTTTGTTTTGTTTATTTATCGGCTTAGTGGACTGTTTGCTCTTTGTCTACGCATCGACTTTAGTATCTTAGTGCTGATGATGAAAAACACATTAAATTAAATTTATCATATACACAAACGCTTTGTTGATAAGCTCTAGAAAACATACTGTCACACTAAGTGCGATTGGACTGCAATTCTGGCATAATTAATCAAAAATCACCATCCAAGTGCAAGAGTAGTATTGTAGGCGAGGCTCTGAGTCTCATATAAAAGTTACGGAAAGAAGCTCACGGTTTTATGTCACAGTTTCACAGTTTCATGTCCCACAAATGCTCTTTCCACATCCAACCATTCCTGCGTTCTTGCAGCGCGACTACCACCACTTCCCCCGATGCCATCACTATAATACTTACCGTGTACTCACTTCATCGTGTATGAAATTTTTGTTGATACAAGTTTAAACATGTTCCTCTTTGTGTTCACAGCCAAAAGATAATATATGGTCCAAGTTAGCACGACGAGAAGAGTGTAGAAAACGGCTATGATAGATGACGACAACGACGACGATTTTTATAATATATTATATACGTGGGTGTATACTTTTCATTTAAACAACCAAATTGTACGAATGAGTTCTAAAAAAAACCCGACGTTGAAACGTTTTCACACAAATAATATTATTGTCGTGTAGGTAATCAATATTCTGAGTCGTGGATTCAAATTCTCTAAGACTGTCTATATTAAAAAACGCAGTGCACTTTAAACGAATCTTATTTGAACGTATACACCCACATTACATACATATTAAATAATATTTAATATTCGTTGAATAATCGATTGGTTAACATGTTTAAGAATAAAAACAGTTTTGTAAAATAAAATAGTATAATAGAAAATAATGAAATCTTCGGTTTTCGTTTTTTATGAGTTTTCACACTAGTCACTCGCCTTATAATTTATTATTGATGGGTAGTAATATAGAAATACAATTAGCTTAATTTGTAATTAACACTATGTTATTGATGTTTAATATACATATATTTTATTATATTCACCATGTATATATGTAATTTTATTTGAAACACGTATTCAACTGTAAATACAATTTAATTTGAACGATCACAAGTATAAATTAAAATGCATTTATTTTAATTAATTTCTTTGCTTTTGTTAAACATGTTATCGATCACTATTTTACAGTTTATATATTTGGTCAATAAAAAATTACATTTTCAGCAGATAATTATTGCACAATTTTACCTATAGGTAGTAGGTACACAAACAAAATCGTATTTTCGTTCAATATTCACTGTTCAAGAGCTAATAATCAATGCATAGGTATCAATTACATTTTAAATTTTAATTGATATATCATATAATATTTAATACAGCAATGTTAATTTTCATGGAAATAAATATACTTTTAATTGTTGCTTATTGTATTTTACTTGCTAAATCAAAAAATTAAAAAAAAAAAAAAACGAGAACTTAAAAATTACATCTATTGAAATTAAAAGTCGGCCCCTCAAGCTAAATATAGCCATGTATCATATTATATATATACAAATCAATTTGCTACACTTTATCACTAAAAATAAATATGCATTATAAGTACCTATAAAAAAACACACGAACTATTTTAAATGTAAATATTGTGTTTGATATTATTTATATTATAATGTATTAGTTATTGTTATAATACTTCCTAGTATTTAGGTAAATAGGATTTATTTTTTATTCAGCCATATTGTGATTTATGATAAATACTTAACAAGTCTAATTAATCAGAATTTAATACAAAAATGTATGATATTTAGACGAGTTAAACAGTCCTAGTTTGCAGAAACCGCTAAAATATTCCAAAACGTCAAGGTCTGTATTACATTTTTCTCGGGAGTGTAAAATAATCGAATTCGCAAAATTAAATAAAAATATATGCATATTTACGTGCTACAGTGTATATATCGGTATACATCAAATAGATTGTATAATATTAATATAATTTTTTATAAATGTTAATTTATACATTTTAGGGTGAAAATATTAGTTGTATGTTGGAAACCATTTATCATAATGGATGCATGAGCTTTTTAATGTACAACGTTATAATATTATTAAGTTTGAGAGGATTAGTAAGTACTACTATAATAGTAGTACAAAATAATATTATCGTTTAACAAAGAACTTCAAAGCAACGTATTTAATACACATCGAATGTATTATTATTTACGTATGGTTTGGTATAAAGACATACAAATAAATATAAACCGTCGATTATGCATTTGGGAGTATTATAATATTATGTAATATACGCTTCAGGCCCACAAACGAAGATATACTATGTACATGACATATAAATAACCGAACACGTACACTTGAGATACAAAAGGCATCAATGCAGGAATAAAATATCAGCTGAGTAAACGATATTCTCTGTCTGTATTGATAAATATAATTTCAAAATATATTAGAGAACAAGGGAACAAAACTTTGGCGCCTCCGAGGATGAAACGGTATTTCTATTATATATCTATATAATTATCATATAATACAAAAGACGAGCATACGCATTAATGCATTATGCATATTAAACCACTTAATTTTTATTTTTAGATTTCTTGTTTTTTATTTTTATTTTTTTTGTTTTTCTTTGAAAGATAAATCAATGCGTCTAGCTAACCATTGAAATCCTTTTATTTCAGAACTTAACTCAGATGCCATCCCAGTAAGAAGATTAAAAAAAAAATGTTATTGAAACATAAGCTATAAATAATAATAATATATATATATATATTACCTAACCTACTTAAGTGAAAATCAAGTTTGGTTATTTATAATTAATATAGCGAGGCCTTTTTTTGTTTCCGAATAAAAAATAAATATCATATTATGAAAACTATATTATTATTTGATTATTGTTATAGTGTTTAATATAATATTATGTATATCTTCACTTGGGCTAAATGATTATACACATACTATTTTATGTAAATTTATTATTGTGTTATGTTACACAATATTGCAAATGGAATCATTATATTTTTTTATTCTCATATACATAGACGATGTTCTTTTGGAGAAGTATTAAATATTTTGTATTGGTCGGTTTAGGTATATAAAAATTGCATAGTATTCACTATTATTTTTAAGTCCAATGTAGAATTCGGAAAATAACAGCGCAGAAAGTCCAAAAATAATACTCAACTACCGTTATATTATTATTTTGATATGTGTTTTCCATAAAATCGTCAAATTAAAGTTTTACCTTTATACCAAATACAGATTGATCGTTTAAAAAGTGTTTCATAATTTATTTTTAACTTGTAACTTGTTTTTTCTACTATACATCACTTGATTAAAATATATTTATTTTTTCGATTTTGTTTGTAATCTCGAAAACGAAATTACAATTATTTATTATATTATACTATTCTATATAAAACATGTCTAGACACCAGAATAATATTTGATACAATTTAAGATAAGTGTTAAAAAAAAATAATAATTTATGTACGTTGGTTTTTGGTGTGGTCGTGGTAAACGTATATATACATATTATATAGTCTATGAAACCGTAAAACTTAAAAAGCGCTATAACTACATAAATAATAATAATTCCATATATCTACGGTTTTTGATAACTATTACAATAACCAATATAGCGTAGCTTGAAGGTATGTAAATCCTATGGTAAATTCTCCAAATCATATTATTATTAATTAATTAAAATCCATTATAGTCCTTTTTAGTACAAATTAATTGTGCAAAGTTGATGCAAGTCGGGAAATATTTAACATTTAATCACATAAATATTACAATATGGCTGCCGGTAGGCATGTAGATAATACATTTTTAGAAATCGGGTAGGTAGGTATATAGTTTCTTTATAATATTATGCATACCGTATAATATAATAGTATGGATAAAACTATTTGTGTATCGGGGGAATACGAAATCCCTTTCACACATCACCGTGTTACTCATTTATACCTATAAGTATGATATATCATTTAAAATTATGATCGCAAATGCATTTCACGTAAATTACATAATATTATTATACGTTTTCATATTTAAATATCAATAGAAAAGTTTGCCAGTGTTCCATATTTTTTTTATAGGAGTATAGAATACCTCCGAGTTATTCTTTTTATATTTTTACAATTGTATATTTTTCATAAATCTTCGTGTACGTTGCTGGAAAGTGCACTTATATAATCCCAACGGCAGTCACTACGCTTGTGTGTACGTTAATATATACGTATATACATAAATACAATTGTATATGTATACTTTTATATGCTCACGCACACGAGTTTATTTACGCTTCGACGAAAGTAAATCGAGCAAGCGACCCGGATTCGCAAATACCGCACAGTACAGCATGACATTAAATTGCGTACATTATAATACAATTACAGCGCGCAGTTCGTCAAAATCACTCCCTTCACGTTGTGACGCGTATTTAGACCAAAGTCGAACATACCCTGCAGGTGGTCTCGGTGTATGTGATTACGATGTTTATAATTATTATTTTTTATTTGAGCATGAATAACTGAAGAGCTTACTATAAACAGCAAGTTTTTCCACTATTTGAAATTTTTCAGGATGATTAAAAAATACCTTTATGGTTAAGTTTTTTTTTTTTTTTTTTTTAATCAGCTTGACTCACAACTATGAATTCTATGAAAAATAATGGACATAAATCATGGGCAATATTAGTTTTATGTGTCTAACATCGCTCATAGGTCTTTCTGTTTTTATAAAAATGTAATAAATTTATTTAACTTGGTTTATTCCATGTAATTATATGTATACTAAATATACATTTAGATATTATATATATATATATATATATATATACATATAATGGTACACATATATTTTATAAAAATTAACTAAGTATAATATTTTTAAGAAAACAAGTTTGGTACGTTTAACGTAAACCAAATTGTAGAATGTATGCATTCTATATTTTGATGTACCAATTTGTAGTAAATTTTTATCTTTACTTTATTCTATGAAAAATTAATTTTTAAAAAAAGAAGTCTTTTCTTGTTTTAGTGACGTTTATATTATATTATTTACATTCAACACATTTAAATTGGATAAATTATTACATTGCAATTGTTTTTTTTTTAATACTATATTTAGTTATTTACATATTTAAAGAGTTCAATAATTAGGTGCATCGTAAAGATTTTCTGATATGTAAAATATTTCTTTTTGACCTCTTTATGTTTTGGACAATAGACTTAATTATGTGCTTAAATGTTGACTACACACGATGCATGATGGATATAACGGAGATCAGTGTTGACCACAAGGACTTTACAAAAGAGAACTTCATATTAATAATAATTCTAAGCTAAGTCTATTTAGTATTAATCCTTTTTTACTGTGGTTTAAATTATTGAGGTTTGGCTTGCAGACATCAACGAAGGGTTTTATTTCGTGTCTAGTGTCTGCTACATTGTTAGTAAGTCTTAATCTTCGAACTATTTTCCGTGTTTCATCGAAGCTCGTTTAGCATGGCCACAAGGGTAACACGCACGTTTTTACCTAAGCACACCAATTGGTGTGTCTTAATTTATACATTTCCAAAACTCGCACGCATACCGTGTTGCAAAAATTGTACAAATAGCCAATTTTTTT
Organism: Aphis craccivora; assembly: GCA_009835225.1. Taxonomy (NCBI): domain Eukaryota; kingdom Metazoa; phylum Arthropoda; class Insecta; order Hemiptera; family Aphididae; genus Aphis; species Aphis craccivora. Next base: position 67,541 of record VUJU01000571.1, on the reverse strand, counting down.
TTTTCATAATTATTTTACTAGGCGCGCACACAATGTATACACATATTTTATAATCACGGAATAAATGACGTAGTCGTTTGGTTTTACACGCGACGAGCAAATGTGAAACGATTGTGACTATTGTGGCAGCGGCAGCGTGGGTGCTGCTATAAATCATATTCCTGGATCATCCATCTCCGCCCACCGGCTACTGGGAAAATCACGGTAGATGAGTGGGTGGATTGGAGTGTCAGAACGCATATATACGTCCGCAGCGTCCGACTGTGACAACTGGTGACAGCACCCCTGACCAAAGGCTATTGATTTATTTCACTGTCATCGAAACAAAGGTTTATATTATTATATACGTTTGTAGACGGTCTGGTCGAAAAAAATATGATAGCGGTGAAAAAAAAATGTTTTCTATCAAAACGGCACGTTTTGAAAACTACATCGCGTGTAATATATTATATGTATACGCGTATAGATTATTACAATATACACGGATAAAGTATACGGGTTTGCGGTCGGAGATACGGCAATCCGAAACAGATTTATCATTTGAGCGCGGGACACGACATTGTCATAGTGATATAATATACGAGTACCTATGCCCATTAAAATGTATATGCGTGTATAGCTATAACTGTTATTGATCCATACATAACGGTGCTCGAGTGCTCGACGGTAATAATATAACTATTTGGAGGTATTTTGTTTTAACATAATTCTTTGGTTGGTCATCTGTTATTGAGCTGAACCTTTAAATGGTTGTTAAAATAATAGTAAAAATAGTGACATGAACATAGTATTATTGAATAAAGCGTCCGCCTTGGGATGGAAAACTTCGCCGTCATGAAATATTTGTTATTCTTTATGTTTATAATCAATAGTGATCTACGTTTATTTTATAAATAAACAAGTCACGGCATTTTCATATTTTGGGATTTTCTGCAATAGTTTCGGAAGATAGTTGGTGAATATGAGGTTTTGGGTAGTGAGTAAGCTGGTTAATGGAGCATTTATAATACTAAACAACAGTGGGTGTTTAAAAATCTAAATGAATAGTTCATTTGGAGACGTCGGTAGACGTTTTGAGATGATGCAAATGGATTTGTGTGGGAATCGCCGGTGTTCTTGGAAATCTTGACTGAGTTCGTAGTTGGATTTCACAAGACGAAATATATCTCAGCGATAACTTATACCATAATAGCTCGATAGTAGTATTATATTTCTCGAGGTTAAAATCGGGTGGAATAAAGCGGAGTCGGTCATTGAGTGACCTTACTTAATTTTTTATAAAAGATATAACCAAGTAAGACGTCGATCGATCTTGATCTAAAGATAACTTACTGTTAAGGAAGATGATGTGGTAAATCTTTGATCGAAAATCATTTGTAGTTATATTTTAGTTTTTGGTATTTATTATTATTGTTCGTTGTCGTTGACATTGCTTATGACCCAAATGAAATTCCGCATGTTTTTACTCATAATATCTTAAAAAACATACAATGGAATACTTAAAAACAATCGTTATAGTATTAATTTATTTATCAAAAGTGTTGTCTCTGCATCCTTTGTCCCAGTTTGGTAGTTGAGTATATATATAATATATAACGTAATATAACTATACCTAAATATATATATATACATACAACGGCGTAGCTGTATGTGCCATAGAATTTTCGTACAGCCTTACACTCTAAACTACTTATAGTCTACACCGCATTTCGATCGGTTAGTTCCAAATTGTTTTTCTGCTGGCGGTTTTTCTTTATTTTCCATACTGAATCTCTTGTACCACGTATTTGTTTCACTTTGATGTACAAGTTCCAGGAAATCGTCATTCGTGCCTCGGGTAGGGTTTATAATATGGCATCACATATTACAACCCAACGCATACTCTTTTGTTTTTGTAACGTTTTTAAATCTTGTTTTTAAAAATTATTTAGAATTACCTACCTAAGAACCAGATGGCCTTTATACCATAATATCTATATAAACGATGAAATGTGATTGTTATTTTAACTTGATGTGACTTACCCTCAAATAATTATATTGATTTTATAATTTAATAATTAATATTATTCTATATAAGACCACAACATTTTTTTTGTTAAATATTTTTGTAATGCTTGATATACTATTATTATTGAATTTTAAATAAATAATAAATCATCGGATGCGAAAAAATCGTATTGTCCGAAGGTTAATGTAACAAGTCATTAAAAATAAACGTACAAACGAAACTTGAGAATATAATATACATACATTATAAACATATACAGGGTGAATCTTTTATCTAACAACACTCATTGTTTAAAAATATATTAACATATTTTAAAATAGTTTTATCACTATAGTTTTTTTTTTTTTTTTTAAACTTTTTTTAAACTTTTTGAATGAAAATATATATTTAAATTTCATATTCTAAAGCAGAGTATTTCGATACATAAAAATTGAAATTTGAACAATTAGTTTCTGAGTTATAAGCATTTAAATTTAAGATGAGCGTAGTAGTATAACTACAACTTCATTTTGCGGAGCACTCCTGTCCCGTATCGCTTCACTCCGCTCATCTAAAGTTTTGTTTGTTTTTTTTTTTTTTTTTTGACTGAAAGTTATGGAAAAAAATATTTTTATAAACGTTAATATATTTTGAAATAATGAATATTTATTGATAAAAGAATGACCATTAAATAAATGTAAAATTATCTGTAGGAAGCAACATAAAATAGTGTTAACTGTTTATCCTAAAATATCAAATTATTAACGTTTAACGTGTGGAATTGTCTATGTATTAAATAAAATTAAATATATTATAAGAGTATGATATATATATATATATATATATATATATACAACATGTTAACTGACTTTCAAAGTATCTACTCCAAAAAAAGTATTTTATAAAAAAAAAAAACACACACACTCTTAACAATATATTATAAAATAAATCATCACATGCACTTTCATTATATAAAAGCTTAAGTCGATTAAATTATTTTGTTTGTATTAAAATAGTTTTGTGTTGAGTAGTAATTTCAAAAACATTTAATTTAACTTTAGCAAAACATGTTTGAAATTTTCGTTGTAAATATTGTACTAATTATAGGTATAGTGATAAAATATTAATTAATATCAAGTAATTTGATAAATCATTTTCATTCTTCTTATGTCGACTTATGATGACTCGTTCAGTTTAAAGTCACTAATATAATTATTGTGATTTTAAATGTAGTATGGACTCTAATAATATACCTATATTAGTACTTAGGCATGTATTAAAATGTTTTTATTGTTTTTTATATTGTACATCCAACTACCATGTTTCAATTAATTTATATATTCTAATACAATTACATAGTTTTATAAAGAAGATTAGGTGAGGTAATCAAAACTATATATGACTATAATTTAAATGCAAAGGAATGGTATTAATTACATTGCTGATAATATGCATAAGAAATATAATGTATTATAGAAATGACGAGATAAAATAATATTAACCATTCTCGACTTACTAAATTTTTAATCAAAATTATTCTCACTATTATGACTTGAAATTAAGATAATGAATATATTTTTTGGCAATTATGGGTCATTATAATTAAGTTTTCGTAGACACCTGGTTATTATAAAAATAAAGTAAAATTGTATTAAAGTAAATTAGCACTGTGCAGAGAAAACTTCCATTAATAATATCGTTGAAAATTTAATGTTAATAGTTTAAAGGAAAATACTGCAAATTAGGCACATTTCCAAATGTTTGAAATGGGAACCAGCTATAATATTATAATACGTATTGTCTTATCTGAAGTTTAGAACTTACCCTATTGAACTAAACGTCGTTGAATTTTATAGTGTATTAAGTTTTAAATAATGAGGTGTTTTCGAGGGTTTACTGGATGACTTTATATCCTCGTATAAAATAATATTTTATTTGCGATTCTAGTACCAATTACTTGTAATAGATTTTAACATTATAATCTTAATAATATATTAGTCAAATGAATTAAAATGATTACATTATACAGTATAAAATGCTTAAAGTCAACCACGTTCAACTGGCATTTTTAAAATATTCACTCTAGTTCGTAAATAGTTAATTCACTTGAAGTTTAATTTTTGTCTCGAAAGTATAATGGATACACAAAATTATATAAATGTATATACATATAAAAAAAAAAAACACTTACCTTTAAAACTTATTAACTGATGAACCAAATTAACTATAAAGTACAAATATATATATTTAAAAATTAAACAGTAGTTATTTCTACAACAGTAGGTTTAGCAGAACTCACTTATTTTTTGAACTGGAATTGATTCAATGCATTAATATTTAAAATAAATTATAAATGTTTAAAATATCATTTACGAGTTTTACATTTAACACTAGATTTTTATTTTTAATCAAATTGTGCGTAATAAAAAACTAAAAAAAGATATTTATTGACATTGCTATATGTATTGATATTATACTATTATACAGAGGCATACTTTCCATCTTATTAGTGTGTAATTATAAATAATTATTTTATTAAGTATTATTATTATTATTATTATTATTACGAATCTAAAAGCTCATACACGAGATAATTAGTCAGAAATGTATAATTATTAGAGTTTTGTATAAATGTAAATACATATAATAATAAGTAAGTGTTTAACATTAAAAACAAATTTCTTTCTTATTTCATTCAGATTTTGGTGTGTAGCATCTGCTGGTGTTATTAAAAATTGTTTTTGTTGCCAGTTAAAAAAAAAAAAATAATAACTCTTTAAGCGCGAAAAATTGTACGTACATTACCAGTTACTGTTAATTAAAAATCTTAACAACATTATTGTTGATTAATTATATTATTATTATATTTTATTTTATTAAATTTATTCTTACAACATTGTATAAACTAATTATTTTTCTCGTTTACGAAATAAAAATAAGTTTCTGATATAATATGACAAAAATGTAATTATGTAACTAGATACTGAATAATACCTTAAAGTATTGTTAAACGAGAGTTGCTTGAGTGTGATGAAAACTAGTCAACACGAAGATTTATTTTGAACGTAAATATTTTATCACACGTTTATATTAAATTATACGTAATAGCAGAATTCAAAGGGTTGAACAGTAACTAAATCACATATCTATTTTTGAACTAAGATCGATATTAATTATGTATTTATTATATTTAACAGTAATTTATGTGTTGCTTTAGCATATAACCTTACTTATTAGTTTATAAAGATACTTAAAATCTTCAAAATTGATAAATTCTCAATAGTTTTTCTAAAACTGAAGTGCATAATTTTTCAAGGTATACATAATTAAATACATTTCTTGGTCGTTGCAATGACTTACTCACCTAGTAACGTAGTAAAAACTAAGAAATGTAATAACTGTGCAAGTACAACACTTGTCTTTTAGAATTATTTAACTTTATAATTTAACACCTCACTAAAAATACGTTTTTTTCGTCGTATTTTACATAAAAAAATAGTAAGGCCTAGAATGACTAATATATATACTATATAGTCGTATAATAGTAATAAAGTAATTTATGGACACAATAATTACATTCATTTCCAACTGGCCTTTTAATGTGTAACGTTTAAAATCCATATTTATATTTTATTTTAACAGTAAGTACAGTTTTAAAAATATATTTTGCTATCAGGTATCATACATATGGTTTTTAAAAAAGTAATTTAAATATAATACTTAGAGAAAATAAAATATACTCGTAAAACCAGAAAAAATAATATACATTTTAAAAAAGTGGGTAAGTGGGTACCGCTCTGCTGTACATTAGGTGCCATATGGATCATTATTATATATTATATGAGTGTTAAATTTGAATCCAATGATAGGTATCATTGTTTGCGAAAAACGATTCTTATAACGAAGATGATTTGTCAGCCTAGGATATAATTTCCAGTGGTTAGTGAAAAAGGTGGTTTATGTTTTAATGGCCTGAATACACCAGAATTTAATTTCTTTAATAATTATTATAAAATAAACTTATGGAAAATCTCGTATTGAATTTTCGACTTTTAGCTACTTATGCAAAAATTTGTATGAATTATACCTACAAAATGATTTGCAAATATTCAGGAATTTGAAAAATTGTTGCTAATAAAATGCTAATAAAAAAAAAAATTGTACCTATGTATTCTTATAATTTTTTAATCACTATAAGAATAACGTATAATATAATATAAATAATAGTATAAATAATATCGTCTAAAGAAAATTCCAATATAAATAACTGGTGAAATTTTCAAGTATCTACGACTTATACTTTTTGAATTGTAACAAAATATATTTAAAATCGTTTGATGATAAATCGTTATCGACTTATCGTTATGCTATTTCGTAAAAATTTCAAATTCAAACGCACTTATTATTCCTATAATGATGCTTCGAGTTTTCTCTATAGCTACTTGAAGGAAAACTTATGGAAAACTTAGTGTTGTATTTTAAATCCTTAGTTATAAACACAAAACATTTTATGATTTTTCAACTTCAAAATTACTGTGGAAAGAAGCTTTATATAGAAAAACAACTAGGAAACCTACAAACATGACCTATGTTAAAATCAAGTGCAAAAGGTAAACAAAACTCAAATAATTCTGGAGAATCACATATGAGTAATTTACGAATATTGTTTAATAATGTTAATAATGCAAATGTGTTAATAGTAGTTATATTTTTATAATTATTTATGATTTAACGTTATTAAACAGTAAATATCCATTCAAAAATCTATTTTTCCATAATGTTTTTTTTTTCTAAAATAACTATTTATAAAATAAAATAATATTTTGTTATATTTAAATTAAATTTCCTGTTACACAAAATTGCACACAAACATTATAAAAAATATAAACATAATATTTATACTGACATTACAACTTACTATTAAATAAATATGTACTATAGCTGATTTCTTTTTACGAAGTTTTTGTATTTCCGTTAATAAACATCGTATACCCCACTATCCATGTTACATATTATTGTGATGTTCCAATACAGCACAACGAATGAACGTGTTATTCCTTTTTATGTATATTAATTAATTTGATTATAAATTTATAACTGGGTATCTATTAAGTTCTTTATATTTTATAATTTACTATGATTGAGTATTTACATATAATTATCATATTATTATATAGGTAATGCATAACATTTTTTCTTGTTAAAATTTCAAGCTATTCGGTATAAATAATACGAGTAATGTTATACTATTATTATTATGTACTTGCTTACTGAAAAAATAACTATTTCATTTAATTTTTTTTACTAGACTAAAATATATGTATACAAATACGTATATTTAAAAGTAAAATTATAATTTAATGTTAAGGTGTTATATTTTAATACGGATTGTGTAATTAGCTATTAATAAAGGTTAATTTTAATAACTGATTAACTATGATAATTATTTGTAAACATTATTTTTTTTTTTTTAACTATTTTTAAAGTTGTTAAATGTAATCTACAAGTGATTTGAAATTTATGTTAGGTTTGGCTATTTTATTATATAAGTTAAATATTTATAATAGAGAAAAATTGTTACACACAAGTTTTTTACTAAAAAATTTGTATCTAAAATAATTTTAAGATCAACTTAAGAAATTAAAATAGAAACCTATACTTTTTTTGCAATCATAATATTTAGAATTTTTTTTTAGTACTTTAAAATATAAAAATCAATTTTTGGACAGTTAGATTATGTTTTATAAATATTTAAAATTTAGATGAGAGGTATAGTAAACCAACATTTTCGAAGTACCTTTTACTACTCCGATCCGCTCTTCAAAACTGTAAATACTTATAAGTTATAACTCACAAGCTCCTCGTTCGAATTTCGATTCTTATGTATTGCAATAAAATTCTTTAAATTAGTGTGGTATAAACAGTAGAATATTCATTTGAATTTCTTAAATTTACCTCCAAGACGCTCATAAAATATATTAAAGAATATAAAAATTACATATCATTTTAGATATTTTCAAATAAAACAACTTTTGTAACCATTTTTACTATTATGAATACGTATAAAATAAAATGGCTTTAACAAAAAAACATATTGAACCATCCTACATAATATATTGTATGAATATATATTATCATGTTATATATTAATTTATAATAGACCATTAATAATACATTAGAGCAATTGTTTCAAACGAGCATTGTTTTTTTTTTTTTATCCGGAACAGAGTCATGTCGATCAAGTGGGAACCGGATGCGAAATACTCGCTGAGAAGAAATCGCAGAACCACCAATACGAATATACTCCTCTACGACAAATGTGTGATGTTCACCAATCCAAGTCATTATGCCTACTAAAAATGTCACTTACACCACTGTTCATCGATATCCCCTTCATAGTTGTAACATCACCACAACTCACATAGCACAATCTCTAAATACGGGAGGTTTTTTTTGCCGGAGGCCGGACTCTGTATTAATATGTTCGTATGTATAGATTGATGTACGTTTTATTACTTATACTCATGATCGACTTTAGATACTTAGAAATCTATATCTATAAATATGCTTATCGCTTATCCTACTTATATAAATTATAAAATTAAATAATATTTAATTTTATTATATCTACATGGATATATTATACATATGTATAAAACTACAAAATGGTATTTATGCGGGAATAAAATGCGCGTACTTAAATAGTTAATGAATTTGTTCGTTGGATAACAGAGAGCTTATAGTATATAACATGTAATTACTTTAATAAACCTATACACTTTCCTATAATATTCATAATCCATTAATACAATTTGGCTTTTCAATTAAAGCCGTTAAAATACTATACATATTACATTGCACACTGCCCTACGTATTAAGTCTCTACAATATAGTTTGTATGGTACAAATAAAATATTTGAACTCGTTAAACCACAAAAATACACAGAATACATTTTCGAAATAAGTTGAGTTTCTACACAATTATTTAGTGTGAGAACAATCTTAAATATGTTACATATTTCCTATAATAACAAATAACAATATTGAACATACTTTTTATATTACCTAATCACAATACTAATATTATATTAAAATCATGTAACCATGTATTCACTATTCATATATAAAATAATTTAATATAATTGTTTTGCTATAGACCAGTTATATTTAAAACAAAATTTTGTATTTTAAGATTAGTTTACTAAATCATTGGGCTCCTTATTTTTTACATCTAATATACCGATTTCACTTTCCTTTTAGTTTTATTTCCATGCATGAAAAATATATTTTCGTCCAATATTATAATATTATAATTCCATCATTATTTGAAATTATATGCATTATACATAAACTATATACTTTAATAAAGTAAAAGATAATTGAAAACATATTAATTCTTTAATTTTTAAAAATGGGGGAGGAGTGTATAGTATAAAATTGGATATTATTAGAAAATTTCCAGAATTCGTTATTTATAATCGGAGGAAAAAATAAGAAAAAAGAAAATTTTTATGCAAATCTAATTTTTGACAAAACCTATATTGTGTTTTTTTGTCTAACACCAAAACAGATAACCATAGATACAAATAGGCAAAACAAGTTTTCATTTTTTTTATATAAATGTCGATAAAATATTATTTAGAGGTTAAACATTTTTGAAAATGTATTGTAAGATCCCATATAAGATATTTTTATACCTACCTATATCAAAATATTAAAAATACAGAAGCACAATTTTTTTTTTTTTAAATAATAATTTTAAGTTAGAATTTTGACGAAGTTTTTCAAAAATGCAAATAATTATGTAATTCATAAAAAATGTTCATATTATATCTGAGTTTCAAAAATTAAATACAATATCTCTTCAAAGTATTTTTGTTTTTAATGAAACCATAAAATCTAAAAAAAAAAAAAAATTGTCATCATATTTTTCTTTAAACATTTTAAATTCAAATGCGCATAGAATGTACATATTTAAACGACAAATAATAATTTTAATTATTTTGTGATAATTTAAAACATTGTTCGTGAGGATGTATAATTTCAACGTATATTATATTATTGTTTTTATGAATTAATTTTACTATACATAATAATTAGTTATTACGTACGTGTTTGATTTACTAAAATATCTAATCTATTATATTTACTGTTTTACGATATTTAAAGGAATAAGTAATTAAATATTGAGGTATGTAAGCTGACATAATAATACGGTAAAAATTTAAAATACATATTATTATAATAATTAAATACCTAAAACGTAATAAATGCAATATTAAAAAAAAAAAATGTTTAATCAACCATAATATTAACACTAAAATAAGCTAATTTAATAGCTAACTATATAAAAATAATAATATAACATAAATTAATCTTAGTGATATCAGCCAGCAGAATCTATCTGCTCGAAATTGTTTATAGTATACTACTATATTATGAGTTACGACGTTATATTATTGAATTTAAATTTAACACTTTCATAATAGCATAATTGGCAACTAATGTACAGCAGAGCGGTACCAAATTGCCTACCTTTTTTTATTATTTGAAATACTCGAAATAACGTGCAACAAGGTCTATTAAACGGTCAATGAGCATCAACGAACAATGTTATAAAACACCATATACGGCATAGATTTATACTTATTTTATAGGATTTCATCCGAATAGGATTATTCAAACTAATATTTTTTTAAGCGTAATAAATCTATTTCGAGAGTGCTCCTTTTCCCGAGGGATCTGTTAGAGTATTGAAAACGTAGTACGTATGTAACAATATATTTCATCTGAAAATTCGAATACTAATATCATATAATACACTATAATAATAATAATAATACAATCGGTTCATAATTTATTGTTTTCGCATATTTGCCATCGAAATAAGTGAATAATCGTCTTTACACCACGCTGGTGAGATCTTCAAAACATTCTGTAATATTATCAATCATCTATACTATATCATTAGGTATATTACTATTAATCATACAGTGTAGAATATGCAAATTCATCAGTGTAATGATATACTACTTACAAAAGTAATGCTAAATTCAAATTTGCAGTCCTTGTTCAAAATAAATTGTCCTTGGGTGATTAGAGCGTTAGAACAAAAACCTTTGATTAAAACTCTAGTGAGAATTAATTTTGTGGCTGACTAGATTCTAGAGCGGTCGAAAAATATTTATAGATAATCATTTTCTCTTTGATCTTTATATAGGTACTTGTGATTTAGTCTATTTTCATTTAAAATTTAGCTTTTTTTTATGATTTGTTAATTTATACTTAACCCTAAATTGCATGAAGTTTAAATATATTTTTTTTAAATCTATGTACTGATAGAAAGAATTTACACGATATGATTTACAGAGAAATACGGTTCAATCTAATATTATCATTGTACACTACAAATCAGCATAAATTATATAGTTTACGAAAAGTTTTGTTTTACTATATACTTGCTTGTCTATAGGTACATCATCAAATATCATGTTTATTTATTGAAAAAATTCGAGCATACACCAAGTGCACAAAAGTATAATATAAAACCAAATTATAAAATATTATTATTAATGATGATAGGTAGGTAGCACGCTTATAAAGGATCACTTAATGCATTATATTTTAATATTAATTATAGTGTAGTAAAGTACCTACCAACGTTATGAATTATTAGAATATCTCGTGTAGGACAAATCAGACCGTACTTAACTTACATAATCTTATCGTACGAACATTCCAAGATCCCGAAGCGGATATCCGTAGTACATTATTATGGCTTTTTTGCAGTATAAGACTTTGTTAAATTCGTGATTCTAATACTAGTTTGACACTTTTAAGAAATATATAAAATACTTTATTATTATCTTTGTCGTATGGACATTGGCCAATACACCATAAAGTCATATAACGTATTGCGAAACATAAACGTAACTAGACATTAATTTCGTAAGGAGAGTGACAATTTTTTTAAATTTTGCTTACGGTCAATAGAAAATCTATTTAGTTCTTACGCGATTAAGAAATACACGGGTGTTTCATGGTATTATTGTTATTTATATCATAACTTGATAACATTTTCTTCGCGAAAGCTGTAATCGACAAATTATGAATTCATAACTGTTTAGGTGTCGAATATAAGAAATTAAATTAAATTTTCTTGGTTCTCCAAAACAATACGTTAAAATAATAATAAAATTTAAATCGTCTATAACGAGAGACAAGAGTTATTATAAAAATGAAATTTTTATTTCTTTCTTGCGGTTGTATTATATACCTATATTATGTATACGCTCGTACGCATGGATACTAATAATGCAATAATAATAAAATAATATTATATAGGTCGACAGCGCCAGATGCCAATTCTAGCAGTTATAATAATATTATCGTTGCGCTGTGACCGTGACAAACAAAATTTCCAACGACTATTATGGACTAGTATTATATAACATTATCATGAATACACAGCGATCACGTAAGGAATTCGTGGTGGTAAATCCCTTGGATGAGGGGTGACGAAAAATAAGCACACCTGTCGGGGATGGTGGAAAAGCGGTAAAAAAAAACAAAAACACTTTGGAACGAAATAGAAAAAAAATGGAAATTTATTAGTATTCATCTGCGCGCGCGTTTTATACAATATGATGTTTTCACGGACCACCGTCCTACCGCCGCCGATAATCCACCGACCCTAAGCTTTTTTTCCACATTGACGGACATTGATTAATGTCCGCTTTTTTTGACTAATTAAACTTACTCGCAGACTAGCGGATTAGATGCGTCTCGTTTGGCGAAGACGTCTTAAGACCACCTATCGGGCGCTGCGAGATATTAATATTATGTTCACAATGATTATATTTATAATTATTACGTACCAACCTATATTATATTATAAGGGGTGATGATACTTTTTTTCCCGTCATTAACCGGCAATCGACCACGATAATTATGTTCTTTAGGTAAGAAAATATTATTAGATATTCATACTCAGAACTATTCTCTGTACGAGATTTTTTTTTTTTTTTTGTTGCACATCCGTGAACGGGCAACATAAAGTAATAGAAATTTCTGGTAACGTGTGAAAGTTTAAAGGAATCGAACAGAAAGTGAAGAAAAGAACTAAAATTTAATTAATGGTGTATTTCGTTTAAGTATTCAAGTTTTTTTACTGTTAAATAAATAGGCATACCGATAGCTGAAGACACAACAGAAGAGTAATATAAATTGTCAATTGACGCAATATGAATTTAAATTAACGCATTATATTTATATGACTTCTGATAAAAAATCTTGGGACACCGGAACGTCTAGACGTCCTATATTTTAGTCAATATTCATCGGCGCCCATAATAACCTTAGAGAATAATATACGATTTAAGTTTAGAGCTATAATATGACATATGAATATTTTATTTGCATTTCTAATGTTACGATAACATATGAATAATCAATAAAACATTTGTTTAACTTCTTTCTCTATTCGTTTCTTATATTTTCTGTATTATTTTACGTCTTAACAGTTAACATTACTTATAAAGGTTTCACCAGTAGTTGGATTGGAAACAATATACCTTGTCATAAAGACACTCTGAACTAAATTAATCTTTTTTCTTCTAAAAATATTAACTGTACGCCCGAGTCTGTTCCTAATAAATATTATTTTTATATAATAATACACATTACAATCTATAGTAGGATTTTAGAGTACGTTTTAAATTATAGTAATATATAAATCAAGAGACGTATCTGCCTGTATTAAAAAAATATATTACTGAGAAAAATTTTAATGTTTAGAAGTTTTGATATTTCCAATTTTTTCATGGAATTCATTGGAACAATTCTGAAAACTGCAAACCCTATGGCGTATCTACTCTCGGACTTTGCGTATTCAGAGTTTTGAAACGTTTTGTTTAATATTCAATGTTTGGATAAATGATATAGGTAGAGTGACATACACTACTAAACTTGTTTTAAATTTAAAAAAAAGTGTGGAAATCCTCTAAAAAAAAAAATTGTACATAAAAAATTAATGTTTTGTTTTGTTTTAATTATTTAAAAAAGGCTCTTCAGAACATTAATGATACAATTTCCTCTTATTAGGAATAAATATTAATGTTGCCACAGTTTATCAGAAATGTTATTCCGAGATATACGTGTTTGCATTATATTTCCAGTAAAATATATTTTAAATAATATTGTTAAAATTAACGATTAAAAATTATTTATTTTATTATAATATTGCTTCACAATTATAACTGAACGTGAACAAAGGCATATACCACCATTCTCCACCAGGTTTCCCCGATCTAATTCATAATAGGAAAATCTCGGAATATGATTTATATATTATTATTATTAAGCTGCTTAAGTTCTCAACTAATTGATAAGATTTTAGTTGCAGATATCTCAGTTTCATAATTAAATTTTACTGATTCGCATCTCAGTCTTACATATTATATATATTTATTTTATATTATGTGTATATGTATAAAAATGGTAGACGATTTTAATTCAATTTTGTCTTCATTCGTCTTTAAAACATTATTTTATATTTTATAATTAAATTTGATTTTATATAATTAAGCCAATAAATTAATGAAAAAAAAAAAAAAATGTTTTTTATTTTATTCTAAACAATAAAGGTCTATGTTTTATTCTTTAATTAGATACTATTATACTAAAGTATACGGAGTCGCTCCTATTGCTTTTTCTCTTTTTAATTAACTAAAATTATAATACTTTATTACAGATTTGCCATACAATCAACCAATGTAAGTTTAGCTTACATTTGATTTAAAAAAAATTACATTAGTGTATGCTGTAACAATATACATATTATAATTATATGCAATTATATATTTATATGTATTTACATTTTACGTACTGTTCTAACTATTCTAGACTAACAAAAATCACAACTAATCTCAATGTTTAACTTAAAGAAAAATATACACGACATTTCGATAGTAAACTTTGCATTATACATAAAGTACTTTTGAAAATACCATAATAGTTATTAGTTATTAGCATGTGCGCGTGTGTATAACATTATGTTGTTAAAAATTAAAATTAAATGTTATAGAAAGAAAATATACCGTTAGGTTATAAGTTAGGGCGTATATAATTTGTGTTTCGATAAATGTATTTACCTTTAAATTAAAATCAATATCTTTTGGTAAACAATCGTTTTTTTTTTTACAATCATTACAATGAATATAAAACAAAAGAACAAAATGAATTTAAATGTATTTAATAATAAATATATAAAAAATTGCTCAATTCCACGTACGCAACCCTAAATTGGGTTTTATTTAAGCCTCCATATTACTTAAATAGTAATACAATGTTTATTATATTTATTCATGGACCCACTTCTCTTTCTGAGAACCACAATGTAATTTATTTATTTGCAGATTATTCAGCATCGAATCTGTAAATCATATTACAACCAACTTGAACTTAGTGACAATTTCATGATTTGGTTGAAAAACAGCTATTTAAGTCAAAACGTATTTGTTTTGTAATAATATAGATAAGTATATAAATTAGAATATTATCCTGTATCATGGCTATATATATATATTTGAAATCTTTTACAACTATTTAGGTAACTTTCCCTATTGTTTTAGGCCTATAAGGAGTTCATTAATTATTTAATGACGAGAAAATGATTAATGAACATTCCTTTATTATGCTGATTTACAATATTGATAAATGTTGTGAAAAAAAAAAACAATCTGTCAGTTTATGAAAAAATATAAAATGATTCTATAGCACTAGAAAAATAAAAATTAATTTTAAGCTTTTACTACTTTCTTTTATTTATTAACATATATTATAAAAAAATGGTATACATATTTACTGTAGTAAAATAAATTATTAAGTATGTAGTAATTTTTACTTTATACCTAATTTATAAATAGATAATAATTCATAAGTATCATATATTTTTATACGAATCAAAGTTTTACCATTAAAATTTAAAATAGTATTTTATATTTTTTTCTGTATGGTACTTACAGATAGTGTAATACTTAATGACGAAATGCAGATCCAAAAAACGAGAAAAAAAAAGGAGCATAACACAATCAAGGAAGTTTTTTACCCCTATTCCTAATAAGAAAACGTCATTTCATTATAAGTTAATAATATTAGATAATAATATAGTACAAATAGTTTAAAAGGTTTTTTAATATTTTTTTTTCATACTCCGTAGCAAAGCACAGTTTATTCAAAACCTATTTGTTATTGATTATTTTTTAAAATATAATCATGTAAAATGTACTTATGGTTAAAAGTATAAAAGAAGTTAATTTTTTTTAACGTTGTATCATCAAATTAATAATATAAATAAAAAATATTTACATTTTAATGTCGTTGGTTACTATAAATCTTTATCTTTTGGAAATAATATTGAAGAATATTATAGTTCTTATCTCAATCAACTAAGAATTTGCGTTTAATAAAATTATAGCGTTAGTTTAACATTAACAAAGCTTTAGGATTGTAAATTGTGGATTGAACGATTATTCGCATTCATTTAATTATATATTTTGTGCAAAATAAAACAAAATATATGTAGATAAACTAAAAGTAAACGTATAAATTGTGTGCTCAGTAAACAAGTGATCCAAATAGATTTCACACCTCTCTATCCAGAGTTGGGTCCGAAGTGAACACAACCAATGTCAATAAACCCAATTCGGTATTCAAAAAAACACCCTGGTTTGTCCTCAGGGAGGATCCAACGTTTTTTACCTGAAGCCGTATAGTCCTTGTCTACGAGATTAATGTCGTCGCCCACTGGTTATACCTACAACATATTACTATGATGGCCAGTTTCGTTTCCAAATAGTATTTTTGCTTTTATTTTCAAGCTAGATATCGTGAAACCATAATACTTATACAAAATATATTATTTATAGGTAGCCTAAAAATACTATACTATACTACCTACGATAAGAATTTCTTGTTTTTTTGTTTCCATCCCATTATAGCTTTTTGTTCACATGTTAGGAACAATAGTATATTGTATAAACTACTCTTAAGTCTATTAATGTTATATAAACACTTTCATTAGTTATATATTTCCTGTCCTTCTGTGTTCTCGTACCCTGTATGATATTTTAGAGTGGTATTTATTTCTTCAAATCACTTAAAACAATGAATACTATGGTAATATTATAATTATAACTATAACTAAGTCACTTTGCAGCAGACGCCATTTTTAAAACTCATAGATTTAATGTTCAGTTGCATAACGAAAAATCGTCTGAAACTCCAAACAAACTTAGGATATAACCAAATACATTTAAAATAAGACTATAGGTTATGATAATCACTACTTTGGTCATAAGATTCAAATTTAATAAAAAAAGGTAGAAAATATAGTCATTTTCGATAAAATGTTTAGATAAATTAGTCCTAAAAGTTATTGTTTGTTTTTGTAGCGGTTTCAATATATGTGCTATTTAAATTAGAATAAGAAAATGATCATTCAAAATTAATAAAATAAAATCACAATTTATTTAAGTAAAAAATTGTATACATGCAAAATAAAAATATTAAATGAATCGATGATTGCATTAACGTCATGAGTCAATTATTTAAAACTTTTGGATAACATTGATAAAAACTATAAAATAATATAAATAACTTTGAAAAAATAATAATTTAAGAATAAATATATATTAAAATATATTATTATACAACTGAAGACGTTTTTACACTCAACGCATAGAAATACATGCCTGGTATACGTTTAACTACTAACCTTTCCGAATCTGATCCATATAAGCAGATTCTAATGTATAACTATTGAATTTACTATATTTGTATTTCAAGTAGTTTTTAAATGTACATGTATTGAGTATTTAAAACAGGTATGCCTATACCAATATATTTTTTCTTGCATTATCAAAATGTGTTCTCTATGCACTATATTATAATATTATATTATAGACTATCTTGCACAATACTGATCAAAACAAATTAAATCCCTCGGATTTACCACTTTAAACTTTGTTAAATTTAAACTACATGAATCAGTATAGATTTTTTTGATAAAATATAACAGGTCTAAAATTATATCCAATTTTAATATTTTAATAACACTGTTTTTTTTTTCTTTGTAAACAACTACAATAAAATAATACAAAAACAATTACTATAGAAAAAAAAATAGGTTTTTGTGAGTCGATGAATCAATAATAAATAAATTAATTCTTTTTAAAATACAAAATTTAAAAATATTGATTTCGAAGTGTAATTCCTCCAGCATCGAATTACCTACTTTTTTATATTGAAAGTTTGATGAACTTGGCTGTAGATTATTTAAATACCATTTTGTGAATATCGATAAACTTACTATATTTTATAGTGTTAATAGTAAATTGTTTTTATAATTTTATATTTCATGCCATGTACGATGTATGGTTGTTTACTTACTACGCAGCTGAAGGTAGATCTGTTGTTTTCTCGTTAAGTTTTTTTTTTTTTTTTTTAATGCTGATAAAATACATTTATTTTGTTTAAACAGAATGTATAATATGCATTATAAATAACATTATAATATAAAATATATTTGCAGCACTATATTTTTCAGCGTATTGTAACCAATGTGTTCTTTGTTTTTCGTGTCGAGTGATTGTATTTTATTGAACGAAACGAAATAACGAATTTGATTATAATGGCAATTGTATACAAGAACAATGAAACAATACAATTTTCACAATTAATCCTGAAATATCACTGCGATAGGGTTTTTATTTTTATTAAGATATAATTCCGAGAGTATCGAAACAATGTATTTTCATAATATCGCAAAAAACTGCACTTTTCGTCGGTATCGCAAGCGTGTGTAGTACATATATGAAATGCACGTAGAACAAATTTAATAAACCTAATAGTTTTTTTGGCTCGCTGCATCGAATAAAATAAACTAGATTTATACCACCCACAGCTACCGTAAAAATAAATTTAAATTCTTTTGGAGTATCACACTAATTTATTTCTTTATACAATTTGTATTTAATTTGTTTTTCAGATTTAAAATTATACTGTTACTAAGTGTTACACTTTGAATTTCGGCTAGATAAATCTTAACGCTTTATTAAGCGTAAAAATACTCAACTTATAAGTTTATAATAATATGTTAAAATGTAAAATACATTAGGTAGTTTATAATTTAGCAAACATTTTATGTTTCAGTATTTACATTAAAATTGAATTAATACTTTATTTAGAAATCGTATAGAAAATTAGTTATTATCAATTGAGAATAGACACAGTACCTATATAGATAAAGTAAAATTATTATTTTAATATTGTTTAAACTCAGAAACAATAAATAATTTTTATTTGATATTTATATTATTGACATTGTATGATTTAGAGCAAAATGGAAATCTGTACTAACAATAAAAAACTGACGATTTCAGTATAAACACATGAAAATATCAATAATACAAAAATAACGACAATACATACCCATATAATATTATCATTTCGTTTAAAATATTTTAAAAGCCAAGTTAGTTTATTAACTGTCTATATTTGAAACGTGAATACCTTTTTTATTATTAAAATATAGATTGTACACAATATGTTTAACCAATCGCCAACGACATTCACAAAATTTTTTAGTTAAATTATAAATTATATGGTTTGGTGTCTGAATTTGGTTAATATGTATATAATAACCAAATAATTCATGTACTTATAATAGTTTTTCATACTAAAATGCTAACATATTATATACCTTTCATACACAGTTACATAGATATGCCACATATATAATACCGACCTCACTATTTATATGTTGGTAGGTAAGTGTAGTGTACAGTACGAAAGGTTAAAATTAATATGGTAGAAAATCGAATAGATAAAGCATATTATATAACCCGAGCGCATACGAATCACAAGATGCGGATATAACGTATAACTTCCGGTTGTATCGTTCGCTATGGCTGTGGAGCACTGTTACGCTATAAACCTATATTATATGTAATAATACAGCATGAGCCATTATGTTTTCCCGTTTTGTTATTGCAGCATTATAAGAAAACTAAAGGACATTACGGTGGCTCACCCTGTACAAAGGTACAATGAATTCGTTTATACAATATGACATAAAGCGTAGCTATAAACGCTTTTAATCAAAAGAATCGCATTACAATGTTGCGATGTTCTTACATATTATATGATAATAATACTGAGCTACTCCCTGCAGAAAATTATTTTAGACAGTTGCATAGAGTATAAGGTAAGATTTTTTTCCTATGCAGTAGTAATATATAAATATTTTATTTGTAAATCATAAATATTAAAATTAAAATTATAATATTTTTACAATTTGTATTAATCACTAATAACTCATTTCAACTACAGGTAATTTTTCTGTTTTCTTTAATTTGACTGACTCACAGATACAGTAATTTATTGCCAACAAAAACTTAAAATTATTTTTAAAAGATACGTTTAAAACATTGAAAAAATAATTAATAATAATTATGAAGCATAGTATTGAATATTATAATATTATAATTAGATTTGTGGATAAAACTAAGTTCTATATTTGTAACAGTATAATATAGATAAAAACTTTTATCAGTATGTAATATGTATTCAGTAATCAGTAAACGATAAAAATAATATGTACAATCACCGATTTGAAAATATTTGGGTAACCTAGTGATCACATTTTATATCGAGTTTCGTGAATGTAACTACATACGGTTTAAGCTAAATCATAGTAATTATAATAAGTTACCATGGTTTGTGTGAAAATATATCGACAGTTTGAAACTGAATAAACTAAATAATTTAATACCAAAAATTTAAACGTTGATAAATTGTATTATTTTTAAATGTTTTACCATACAAATTACAGAAATACAATTTAATTATGTCAGTTCTGAGTAGAACTAAATAATTAACCCTTTCTCATCCTATAATTATATAATTGAATTGGTTCTACATTTACAATTTATACGGTAGTCTCAAATAGAGCGGTAGAAAAAAAATATAATACTATATAATATATATATGTATATAATAATATATATTATATATAATATATATATTTAAGTCAATCTGGCAGTGAGCGAAAACGAGAAAACCAAAAAAAATTTCTTCACTACTGCATTGCTATATATTGTGAAGAAATAGTTGGTGGCTTATTAAAAATC
Organism: Aphis craccivora; assembly: GCA_009835225.1. NCBI lineage: Eukaryota > Metazoa > Arthropoda > Insecta > Hemiptera > Aphididae > Aphis > Aphis craccivora. The sequence continues at coordinate 46,364 of VUJU01000571.1, read as the reverse complement.
CTTTCGAGTGTTTGGCATTTTATTATTATTATATTTTTTTTTGTGTGCGTTTTTGACCAAGATAAGAAGACTTTTGGCCGGGGTTAACGTGCTGGGGTTTGATGCGCTTTTTGTACGGTTGTGTTGTGTTTTTTTTTTTTTTATCATTTCGCGCCGATGACAAAGACGACGCGTTAAAACGGAACGAAGTGCGTCTCATCAATATCACGGGTTTTAAAACCTCGAAAATATCGCTGCCGAAAACTAAATCAAACCACCAGTTTTGATGACGTATACAAATATCAGAGCATTCAAAAGACGAATTCGTTTCGATGAACAACCCTAAATGTTTGGATTTCATAAAATATACCTGCGTTTAAAATGTAGCACCAAAGATATATATATTAAGGATGTCCGGCTTCCGTGGTGGTGATACATTCAGTTAATGGTTTTGTTTTTTAGGTTAAAGAATATGTTAACTGTGATTTACAATTGACTGGGTCACTAGTGTATAGTTTATCTTTCTTTTTTCTATATTTATTTATATTTTCAGCATAATGATTAAACGGAAAATCGTACTATACATTAGGTTTTTGGTTATGTATTGTTATTTAATACGTTAATAACACGAATACATTTATTTAATAGTGAATACCCAGCTATTTAATATGTATTAATGATTTTGGATATTAAATATTTAAATTATTCAAGGATATAGGTATTTAGCGTAAGCTATTAAAAAATTGTTATATACCTCTCTATTTTTATCGTAAAAATATGTTATCTAAAATGTGCCATTATTATAAGTCCACTGTTAGCGATAAAAAAATCACCACCACTATGAATATAATAAGTACACAAAAGTTATGACTACTGATAGATAATTAACTAATTTACAGATTTGATTTTAAATATACAGGAATTATTGTGTCCTATGTTGTTGTAATTGTGAAATGGCTTGCACAATTTTAAGTCAAGTACTCAAGTATATAAATATTAGTTATATACTTATAACACAATAAGAAAACTTAATAGGTACCTACTAATATATAGTATATAGGTACAATTAAATATTAACACGAATAATACATTCAAATTGTGTATCAATTAGTATATTATTATTGTATTGTATGAAATACGAATTTCTGGGATTGAATATTCATATAATTATTTATACTATAAAATTTTTGGTAATTTATTATGTATTTATTATCAAGTTCGACCGATTGAACGAAATTTAAAAATTGAATTTTATAAAATTATTTTATTTTAAATATTAAAAATTATATTATTCAAATGTATGATATAAATGTTTCAGTTGTATGTTTAAACGTGCTCACATTGTAATTTTTTAATTTTTTTTATAAATATTAAATATAATAGGTTCATTCGATACAGTGTTTTTGAAATTTGTTTACCCATTACCTAATAACTACGGCTTACGCTATTGTTGTTGTTGTTTCATATTTGATGTAACTGAGTCAAATTAGGAAAAGTCCAAACCAGTATAGAAATAAGGAAATATATAATTTATTTTTGTAAAGCTGCAACGGTGACCTACTGCAAATTTCGGTGTTCAATAATGTTGCTTTTTGACAATTTTTAGAATTCCTTTTATGTGACTGCGTTTGCTGTAAATCAATTGACAGCATGCCAGCGACGCTCAGCGTCGAACCTGCACATACTAGATTAATTCATTACTTTATTTCTCTAACTATTTTTCCTCGAAAACTTAATTGTAAGCTAACTACATTCCTTTCAAAATTTTGTTTTTAGCTTTGTTTCATTTTTTTTTTTTAATAATTTTGAATCGAACAAACAATTGATTATAATGAGACATAAAATCAATATCTTACCGTAAAGTCACGTACGTAAGCTAAGGATAAAATAGCTCGTCACTATCGGTTAGTCAAGTCTGAAAAGCCGATGACCGCAACTAGTCAGCTATAGATATCGGGTATCATTTGACTTATTCACCAAGATAATGTTATCTTGCGATTAGATTAAATGACGAAAGATACTTCAAACTAACGTTTACGATAATCAGCATGATTCAAATTTTCTATTTGTTAAAATGTCTAACCTTAAGCGGGAACGTTGTTCATGGTTTGTGGTCTTTCGACACGTGTTCATATTATTTTAAAACGTAGTTCATGCTACTGTGCTCTATCACCCCCTCCCCTGTTTGGACTGGAACGTGAGCTTAATGCCCCACAGCATAAGACAATACTCGTATAATGATAAAGGTAAGACGTGTCTGTTACGCCGCGGTTAAGGTATGTTTTGATACGCTTACGCTGCCACTTGAAGTTGAACAAACTTGGACGTACTATGTGATTAATATAATATTATATGCGTATAATATTATACTCTATGTTTCTTATTGTCTGATAATGTTTTTTGACTGTACCTACATAATTTACATTGACCAAACACGGTTCCGTATAGATACGGTCTGTTGCGACTAGAAAAATGGGGGTTTTCATCTTTTTTTTTTAGCAATTTATATAATACAATATTATGTACCCAGAGAGTGTAATTTTGCGTACGTGTTTTACAACGCAGGCTAGTGCTGTAAGCCAAAAGTAACGAAAAGTATTTCGCTGTCGGTGTAGTTTATTTCCATTAAGATTTTTTTTTTTTGGATCTATTTGTTAAGTGTTTCCCGCTTTGGTGCTCGTACTACTGGTAGCCAACTACAAGTCTTAAGGTGTGGGTGTATAAATATATATATACGACAGTTAAAGTTTATATTCTACAAGGAGATAATCTCGGTAAAAAAAATTTGCTATAGTATTGGAATGTGAAATCATGACTATACACTGTTTATTAACATTCTTTTCTATAAAATAATTTACCAACATAATATGATAATATTATCATAATATCATAAATATATAAAATAATTGATGCCAATTTTAAAAACTACAATATTGTTTTAAGATGTAAGTAAAATATTTAATTTAATTTATATAAAAAAAAAATTAAAACGTATAAAATGTTAATAATTTAAAAATTGCATTAATATATTATAATAAATACAATTTAAAAATTAAATATTTGTAAAAGAAAAAAAAAGGTCATCAACAAATATAATTTTCACATTTATTTTGTCCATTGAATAACCAGGTAATTATTTTTATGAGTAGCTTGAATTGTCAGAACTTGTTGTCATAGTAAAACAATATTGAATACATTTTTTCTTTAAAAACATTTTGAAACATTAAATTAAATATTATTATTTTTATGTATTAAGCTTTGGACTTATTTTTTTAGTACCACATTATGTAATAAAACTATACTGCTTTAAATTTGGTTAAAAAAACAATCATTTTTTAAGAGATAGAAGTTTTGCGTTCTGGTTATAATATGTTCAGAATTTCACAACTAAACATAATATCATATCAATAAAAAATAATTTAAAACATTTAAGCAACAAACTAAACAAAATAAATTAGCTAAAAGTATAATTATTAGTCTTTGTCAATTACAGTGTTTAAACTTTTTTTTTTCAGTAATTTCGTTTAAAACAATAACATCACGGTACATTTTATTTAGATAGAGGGTTTTTACTGTCAAATGTTTTTAAATAATAATTATGTCAAGCGCGAGATTGTTGGAGTAATGGATTACTAAACTACATTTTAAATTCTGAAC
>VUJU01000571.1:0-42678 GCA_009835225.1 Aphis craccivora | reverse complement strand
TAATCTATGTTCGAAAAATTATTAAATTATAACTTTATAAATGCAATAAAATATTTATTGGTCATCCAAAATTTTTTTATCGACACTTCAAAAAAAATTTCTCAAAAAAATCGAAAATTTCAGTGGCCTATAAATAACTCAAAAAAATTCAAAATGTTTTGAAAATTTAACTGTATATAGATAACACTAACATAAATATTTAGTGAAAATTTCAAGTATTTACAGTGATTAGTTTTTGAATTACAACCATATAAAAATATTTATAGTATCATCATATTCTATATAAATGGAATATTTTTTTTTAATATTTTCTCTTTTTGTTTTAACTATTCATAGGCTTGCCAATTAATTTTTTCAAATTTTTTTTAGGTTAGGCTTAGTTATGTCGATAAAAATCTTTTAAATTTTATAAGATTCTTTGTGAGTTATTCTTATCTATAAAAAGTATTATAAATACGTCATAAACACCCAGTAATGGGAACGTAGGAGTGTTTAGTAAAATGAGTTTCAGAAATTGTCTATGCGCTTTTCCTGAAGGACTAGTTACAATTCAATTACGTGATTTTTAAGACCGTTGTAATTAAATTGAAGAATTAAGATAGAGTTACTTGTAGAAGAGGTCATTATTTTTTTCTAAAAGATTTGAGACTACTTTAGTGAGACATAAATGGTTATTACGTAATACGTTACGCTTAGATCAGAAAATCTTCACATATTGATGTAAGAAAAAGTTTTGCATAAATAAGATATAACTGATACTTGAATATTCATTTAACACTAATTAAACCTTTTAGGCGCAAAATATATAAGTAAAATAATGTAATGTTGAATAAAATGACAGAGCGTAGCAAAACTAATGTGCATGCTACGGACACCACACACGAACTGATAGATATTTAAAATTGAAATTTGAACAAAATTACATATTAAATATTTTAAATATGTCGTTTGTTTAAGAACATTATTCCCAAGAACTTAAACAATTTTCATATATTATAAATATTAATATACGCAATATAATCGTTTTCAAAATGTGTAAATTAATTTTAAATTAATATTACTTATTTAATATTTATATTATAACTTATTCACACTACACACTATTTTGAGGTGAAGAGAATTAGACACAAAATTTAATAAAAATAATAATAATGTATGGTATAAATTATATTTATTTTACTATTATTATTGTTATTATTGTTATTAAATATTAATTATATAATTAATCTAAAGTTACTCAATCTACCATAATACTATAGTATTAAATTAAATAACTTTAAAAGCTTTATCAACATGATAAAATATATTTAGCAATATAGGCTGACAGACCGTCTCCGTTTAGAATTGATTTTCGTATACAATGATATATCATTGAATTTAAATTTAACACACACCAATCAAAGTGACCTACTCGACAACTAGTGTACAGACAAATAGTTCTCACTTGTTCATCTCTTTTTTATTGCACAATAAAAGCCAAAAGGTAATAGGTACTAGACATTAGTTAATATACCATTTTAACAAATTAATATTTAGTGTAATCGCTGTGTTTATATATATATATATATAAATAGTTTAACGCAACATGGTTCTTTATAATTATTATTTTATAATTATATAGAGGTACAGTTAGGTTTAAAATATTTTCCATGGCATTACATAATATCTATCTCAAAATCTACATTTATATATAAATGATAAAATGAAAATTTATGGCATGCATGTTCTCTGAAACTACTCATTCGTTTATTTTTTCAAGGTATTGGTTTTTGGTTCAAAATGAAAAGGAAATCAAATTTTAATTATTCAACATAAAACCAAATGAAAAAAAATTCTGCTATTAAATGGTCAAAAAAAGCAACGCTGGTTGGGCGGATATATAAGGTTGATATGTCAGAAATATCATCTATACAAAAATAAAAACACCAAAAATATTATTTATTCACACCTGTCACGCAAGATTTTAGCGTTAAGAAACTAAATTTAATATGGATGCATTTTATATTATGCATTTTTATGTCTCTATGTATATTATAATGGATACTAGGATAATATGTTCAATTTCTGTGAAATATTATCAAAAAATATGTTATAAGTAAATCAATATACATAGTATGCGTAATAATAAAGGTATGTAGTGTGTGTGTAATAAGTATTTGTACTTTTTGCACGACGCTTCAATTTAGTATACCATAAAATTTACGACAGACTATCCGAATTTTATAATATTATATATATATACACACATTATACTCTATACTGAGATACTTTTTTTAACTTAACATTTTTGTGGCTCTGAGATTCTTCATGATAATACATTATGTTTATAGTAATAAATTAAAGTCGTAAATTAGTTTTAGTATTCAATAGTAAATACGCGTACCTATTGGAGCTCATAAATTGAAAACCACGTACTTAATATGATAAGTAACATGACACTTGTTATATTAAGTTTTATCCTGTTTTTAAACTTTCCCAACACCTGGTATCAATATAGGTAAATATTATGAAACACGAGTATTTACAGTTAGAAACGGTTTTAAATGAAATTTTATTTATTCAATATTACGTAATAACATTTCAACGTATCTTTTTACTTAATCAAAATAAAATGAAATAAAAAAATCGACTATATTTTAAGTTTTTCTTTTAGAATTTGTATAAAGAGATAATATTAATATTATTTAAGCTGTGATTATATACATTTCATAAAACATATTGTATCATTATGAATGAATAATATTTACCTGTTAATAGCTACCATAGCAGGTATTAATAAATTATAATATATTTTTAAGGTGGTAAGCCAAACTTATGTCAAATTAAATTAATGGTACCGAATTTCTATTGTAGTTGTTTCCGTGTGTGGCACTCGTTAGTTCAATTAGTAATATTAATTTCTTGTTTTAGATTCTGAGCAGACCAATAAATGTATTGATTTTGCAATAATGTGTGAGTGGTTTATATATATATATATATATATACCTACTATATGAAGTTGTAAAAATAGTTTGATTTTCAACTATGGAATTGTTTCAAATTGGATCTAGTTTATACTTTAAAAAGGTAAAATTTCAAATTTCAAATACTTAACAAAATAACCGGAAAAAACGTCATCCCACACAAATTAAAACATTATTGTTTTGATGAATATTTACCAATTTTGTAATATAGTATACTACCATAATATTATATCCACATCAATGTTGCATATCCTAATGACTTAAGTAATGGATAGTTTCTAATAATAATATTAATTGATAAAATATATGTTATATTTTCCAATATGTAGCACAATAAACATCAACCACGTAGCGGTAAGTAGTATTTAAAACAAATAATAGCATTTTTTAAATATAATATTTTAAGAAAAAAAAATATCAAAATACTATATTATTACTTATAAATTGCTTTGATAAGAACTTCAAAAAATATAATATCTACTAAAATATTTATACATTGATATAAACTGATAGACTATCACCGATCAGAATCTTTGATCTTATAAAATGATATATTATCATCAAATTTAAAATTAGAATTATGCAATACAGTGACCCAATTAACACCTACTGTACAGTAGATTGATACTCATTTATCCATTTTTTTCTCATTCATTGATAAATTAATTCAATGTGTGTAAATATTTATTATGTTGGAAAGAAAATTCGTTTGAAACATATAATTATACTTAAAGTAATATCAATAGTTAAGTAGCTCACAAAACAAAATTGATTGAAATTGTCTATTTAATCGAATTTATTAAAACAATATAATCGTGTTATTTATTCTTATTTATTCGAATAGTGGTAACAAGAATCTAAAAAGATAAGTATTATTTTTTCTTTTATTCACTTGGAGTGAAAAATTAGTAGTACCTAATACGCTCTTGAATCAGTAAGATAAAGTTATTGTTGCGCATCATTCGTTTTATATACGATATAGCACATGCGACTGCTTTTCGGTTTCGGATACGGTGCAAAAGAAAAAAAACTGTAAAAAATCTGTAGATATCCAATTTCAATGTAATCGGTGATGTCCAAGAAGAAGTTTTGGTCTAAAATTACTTCAAGTAAACTTTCCAAACCCACCAAAGTATACGTACCGTAACCATAGCTATACTTACTTTGTTTATCTACAGTTTTTGTTTTATAGGTACTTCAGCTGCGAAATAAAAATGATTTCTATACTTTCTAAAAATATTTTAAAAATCAAGTAAATTATTGTCAATAAAATATGATAATAATATGCTTTTGAACTTTAAAACTCGTACCTATCACTTATTTAAATAATATTAACTTTGTATAAATGTATTATATAATGAGTAAAAACAATAACAATTTATAGTTATGTGTTAATTATTTATTCTATGTTTAAATTGAGTAAATTGAGTATGTTTAAATAAATAAAACGGCATGATAGTTATTATATTACTTATACCGACATTGCAGCTTTGTTTGATTAAATTAAGACTTTTGGAAATATTTATTATCTAGGTACTTTGCTTTCTACAGTCGTGTTAAAAGAGAATATAATAAGCACAGGTAAAATGTGATTGCTGATCATTAGGAGTCGGATTTTAAAGCATAATATTATGCTTATTTTTTTTATATAAGATAGAAATCTAATTTTTATACATAAATTCGGTTTACGTAATTCGGATTCCAAATAATCAAATATATGCTTTTTTGATTTCTAAAATAATTGTGTATTTTTTTAGTTGCATATTATGCTTTAAAATCCAAGCCCTACTAATCATCAACCATCGCTGTCACCCTACCCACAATAACTTTATGTAGAACAAAAAAAAACTTGTGAAGTAGTTATTAAAAAGTACAACATTTCAAAAATTATTTAATAATAAACAATACACTTAACGATAATGCTTATAATTGTAAGCCATGTGTTGCACATTATTGCAATATAGATGATTGTTATAGCGTTTACGAAATTAAAGTAGTTATTTACATTGTTTCCCTTCTGATAGACTATTACAGAAGTAAAATTTCTCAAGAATAAATTTAATTTGTTAAAAATTGTGAACAAAACGTCTCAACAACATACATTACACTAATTTAAAAACTATTTCATTTATAATTATTATATACGATCATTATTATTAATCATAAGATGCTGTTTAATTATATAATTTAATTTTTATTGTTTTACTTGTATGCTATAACTTCTTAGGTATGAGGGTACCATTTTAACTTATCACATTAAAAAAAAAATATTGAGTATGGCTTAGATCTACTCTATAGTTAAAATGTATTTCTGCAATATAAAATAAATTATCTAGTTGAAAAATTCGAAATATTTATCATAAACGATCGAATAATACATATTTATCTTACTTTTGAGTCGTTATATGTCAACACATGATTAATTTAACAATTATTATTATCATATGTCTAATATAGTATAGTGAAATATTTGTTTTAGGTTAGTATTATACAGTGAATATTTAGTTAGTATAAGTGTACTAAATATACTGCAGTCAATAATCATATAGATGGCATCAGTGAACAAGATTTTAAAATACGGTTTGAAATTTCGATTGTTGCAATAGCAGTATGCATAATATATCATAAATCACTATGGAAATGCAATAAATACAATATAATGATGAATGCATATATGTATATTAATGCCTTAATCTAATATTTCAATAATTACCGAGAAATACAAATGCATTAAATATGGTATGCCAATTGAAGTTTTTGATCATTGTAAACTTGCAATGTACCTACTTTATATTTTACGAAATTGATAAAATCATGCAACACAAATTTTGTCGTACTAATTGGGTACTATTTATTTTATTGTTGAATTTGGTAATATTCACTACCAACGACGAAACGTATATACCATTTACAATTTATACTTCTCAACTGTGATTATAGTTATTGTTTCGAACATATAGATTGTATGACAGTCTTTTATATTTTAATTTAAAATTACATAAAAAATAACCAACTACCTATTCATATCAAACTAATATTATTTGTGTAAGTGTTAAATAGTTTTTATTTATATTATATGATTCGTGTTCTAAAATCCATTATTTAATGGTATAATTAGTTTTTAAGGGTAACATAAGCTTATATATTAGCTTAATCGTTTAAAACCTACGTTGACTAAATAAAAGCATATTTTATAAACATTGTAAAATATAATTTGTTAGACGCAACGCCGTAATAAAAACACATTCACTACCAGTTCAGTTTTGTATGATATTCAATTTGACTGATTAAGCAATTTAAAAGTTCAACTATATTTAGGTACTATTATTACACTAATGTTGTTTATTAGACAACGATTAAAGATTCTAAAATATTATAAAAAACCGTTTTTATAGTTAAGCCATTATGCCAAATTATAATTAAATAAATTAAATCTATTTGACACCGATCATTTAATTGCTATACTGTAGATTTTTTATGAAGATCATTTTTTTTTTTTGACATGTATATGTCTTATGGCTGGGGGTCATTCTGTTAATTTGTCCGACACTGAGAATGTTACCAATCGAGACGGTGATTGCTTATAGCAACTGGTTGTTATAGCAATCAGTTTCTAAAAATATATATAAAAAAAAAATAATAATAATAAAAAAAAATACATTACCTATTAAATAATTGATAATTTAATTTACCTACAGTTTAAGTATAAGTCTTATGGCTGGAGATCATTCTATTAATTTGTCCGAAATCGAGAATGTTACCATGACGTCATAGTGCGTTAATAATACAAAATAATATTAATAATAATAATACCAAATTAATATCGACATTCAAGTGTTAACTATATTCAGTAGAAACAAGACATATACATGTACCGATGTATTTGTATGTAGTGTAGATACCCTCGAGTTTTTTTTTTTTTTTTATGAAAACTAGATCACTAAAAATTGTTTTCTATTCGTTTGATTTAAAATTGATATTGATATATTTTATATTTATTAATTTGTTTATTTGTATTAGTTATATATTTTAAGCTAAAGATGGTCATGGTTAAAAGCAAATAACTAAATTACATTTCGATAAAATATGGATAAAGAAAAATGAATTTTACTTTAGCAAGTTAGGTTATTAATTAAATATAATTTTAATTTTATTTAAAATCTAGATAATGAGACAGAAACAATTTATTTATTATTTTAGATTTAAATATAATATTTGAATAAATGATAAAAACTTCTGATAGAACCATCATTTTTATTTTAAATTTATAAACAGAATATGATTTTATAGAAAATTATATCTAAATCTAAATTAAAATAATATATAAATTGACTATGTTTACTAAAAATAAATATAACTTCACGATAATAGGGTATAAACTAATTTTTTTTTTTTTGTTAACAAGTTATATTAATTTACCTAGTTTTTTTTTTTTAATTCTTAGATTTTGAGCAATGCAACTTTACTATAATATTTATTAATAGATTTTTTTATTAATTATGTTGAGAATTCATTAAATAATAGTTTATGTTCTTTGTTAATTATGATTGTATAATTATATATTTTAATCACTCTGAAATTATATTTATCATAGTATTTTGGCTCTAATTTAAAATTTCTCAGGAGTACAAGATGTTTAAAATATTGTAAAAAAAAAAAAAAAATCGTAATAAACACTCGTAATGATATCACATATTTAATTATTACTTAAAAAAATGTTATAAATCAAAATGTCATTAAAACAAGTCATGCTTAATATTTAAGTTGAACATGGGATTTTAGTATCATTGAATTCTGTAAAATGTTTCACATAGTTTGATAAATATTATTATTTAAGGGTGTAATATTTTCCAAGTTATTCTTTTATAAATAGAAGTTTCGTACAACGTGAGTTTATTTTATTCATTTTTTTGAGTATTATTCTAATATTAAATATTATTCTATATATATTTAATTCTAAAGTAACTAAAAATATTCAAAGTCATGTATTTACTGATTACTCAAACATTGTAAGTTATTTGATTTCAATGCACATTTGGTATAAACATGCATTCATTATAATTTTATAATATTTTTCGATAAAAATATTTACTTTTTTGCATTCTTATAAATATTATATATTGAACAAAAAGTAAAATGTATAATAATCTACATGTGATACCCGTGTTTACTGTTTAATAACATTGTACTGGTCTACGATGTAAGCAAACCAAAACTAAAGACCACAATAAATTATTGTAAACCCTAAAAAAACATAGAATATTATCTAAACTTTTGTCAATCATGTACTTATTTTCAATAACAGATTATATATTTGTCTAAGACATCTGTCAAGCATCATCCGTTAATATGTTATGTTATTTATGTAAATATAGCACCTGAATATTTAAATATTTTAAATATGTATTTGCGAGTTAGTATGTAGGTAGTAAATACTCTTGTTTTTACAGGATGAATTCAATATTTCTCCAAGCAGATAATTTATAATGATAACCTATTTGTGTTCTGTTTTATAGTTTAAAAAACAGTACCTATTCAAAATTATAAAAAAATAGTTATAACAGTTGTTCTATTTTCGTATAAGTGTGCAAATATTATGTTTATTTAAATTCGTGTTACTTTCAAGTGCTTATATCATAAGAAATAAGTTAATCTAAAAACTACAAATATTTAATATATAAAAGTAACCATATGATTATTATTATATTTTAAAACGCTGTAGTAATTTTTCTTATGATCATACTATAAAATATACGCTAATTCAAAAGGATAGTCCCGCAATTTGGGTATAAGTCTTTTGATTTTTTTGATTAGTGCAGGTTTAGCTCTTTTTTTATTAAGCAACTGAATTTTTTCTTAAATATAAAACCTTATTCCACCTGAAAACTATCAAAAAATACCAATGCACTACAAATGTAGGAAAATATGAATTATTTCGGTGACACTTAGCAATTATTTTCAATATTATTCTCACAAACTCCTAAAACTCTCTTGCCGAATGAAATTTTATTTTGTATATTAATTCTTTTTATGGTTCATAAAGATCATGAATTTTATTTAACCGTGGCCAAAATCACTTACTTGCAAACAACTAAAAAAATAAATCCATTATCATGTATATTAAACACTTTAAATCAGACCAACGCATAAATTATAAATAACACCATAAAATAATATACTTTATTTCAACCTCTACATTAAATTTATTTCAGAATATTATATTTCCTTATTTTACAAAAAAAACTTTGTAATTGCCGAAATTCCCGTTGGAATTCACTTATTAAATATTATGACTCAAAAATTATCTCTTAAAATTATCCTATCCCGTCGTTTTAAGCTATACGCTCGGTGCAGAATATTTCATTAGTAAAAAAAAACAGTATAAATATAAACTAAATTAATAAAATATATAACCTTCACAAAAAGTATCACTGTCCAGTGAACACTGTTGTGTTTATCTGTCTACCATGATACACAAATAATTATTGTCTTATTTTCTCCATTGAAATATGATTACTGTATTTTTTTTTATATATATTATATAATATATTATTCTTGAAATATAAATATCAAAAAACATATAAAATACAGAAAATAATATGTAGTTTTATGATATTACCATCATTAAATAAAATGTAATAAATGTAATAATTTATTACTGTATTTTTTTTCTTACTTTCATAGATAAATGCTCGGTTAAAAGTTTAAAACGAATACCTATTTCTATTATAGATTTATTGGTTATACTAATTGAGAAAAACAGCGAAATTATAATTGCAACGACTTAACAGTAAAAACGCGACTTATGCATATATTATTATTTTTTTTTTATTGTACTCAAGGAGAAAAAAATCGATTGAGATCATTTTAAAATAGTTATGTTAATAACCGTTGTAACAACGTAAGCGCTTAATGATAGGGAGAAAAACCAATACAACTATAATAATACTAAATATAATTGAAAAAGAAAAAATATTCCCAAATCCTTATTGGTATTTAAACCCTCACGAAGTTCGCGTGTTTGGCTTAAGTTTTATTGGATATACACCTGTACCAACTGGCACCGGCTCGGCTGCATTGATTTTGATTTCACTTATACTGCTACATTTGTCATGTTCCCGACCGTCTAGTCAACACGTTTAATGTTATTTTTTTTCATTCAAAATAAAACTGTGAACAAATCAAAATATATTTGTTATTTTTATTTTTATTTTTTGCATTTTTATCGAATTCAGCTGATTAAGACGTTATTTTAAACTATATCATTCCTTTTTTTTACTGGTATAAAACCTACTCCAATGGTATGCAAACAATTTTTAAGTAAAACGTTACAATATTATCTTTTAGAATAAATAGAGTAATATAAAAGTACTATAATATTCCTGTGTGTAAAAATGCTGATGTAATACATTATCAGCAAGTTGTCTGCTTTTTTGTGCTTCTAGTTAATTTATGACAGCCGAAAGCCTGTTAAAATATATTATTTCTTATTTTTTTTTCTTAATATGGCATTTCTTATTAAAAAAATATAAATCTAAAACAGATTGTCTTGAAATTCTATCGATAATGTATTCCAAATTTTACGTTAAGATCCGCTTTTATATTTTTTATTGCAATGTGTAAAAAAAAATTATTGTCTTTTCACGTCAGTTAATCAAATTTTAAAATTAGTAAACAAGCTTGAAAACTTTGAGATTTCTTTTTTCGTACTCTTCATGATTTAAAATGTTATTTAAATATCTACGTATTATAATTTGTAGCTCTAAATGTGTACTAAATTGTTATTTTTTTTTATTATTATTATAAATATTATTAAGCTGTTGTAATAAATACAAATACAGTTACAGTACAACTCAATAGTAAAATTTACTATTTACTTGTTATGTAATTATATATAATATTAAACTTATAATTATTTTATATTTTTATTCTATGTCCAGAAGGCGTTTACTATTTACAAATGTATATATATATATATATATATAAATTAATAATATATTAATATATTCTTCATACAACGTAAAAGTTCATACGTGTATTATGTATTATAAAGATCACAATAGACTAATAATATCTACGATTTATTATTTTGTCACCTTCCATAGAATGTTGATTATGTATACTATGGTTCACGGGTCAAGGCTTTTAATAATTACATTATCGTATACCATTCAGTCTAAGCTCTGTCTAAGCTTACTCCGTGGAGATTATATTTTGCAAACATGGAAATATGGGAGCATTAAGATTATTGCATTTAACTCGTTGGCATAAGCATTGCTTCTTTCTGTTATATACGCGTCATATCCCTGTAAGCAAAAACGCTGACAAGCGTTTAAAATCTTTATTTTATAAAAAGGTCGAGATTTAATTAAATTAACTACAAACGGGGCATCAGGTAATTTACTACACATTCAATTATGGTATTATTTAATACCACAATCCATAATTATTACTATATGCTATAATTTCTCGATGCTTTCTGTATTTTTGACAGGGAACGAATAGTTACACAGTAATTATTCAACTTAAAGTCTGTAGTAAAAAAAAAACCCATGATTGACACTTGTGTCTTGTTTATTTAGTTTTTAAAATCCATCAACATAAACAAATATTAGAAGTTTTATCGTGTCATAATGACGTATTTCTGTAAATAATATTTCATCGTTTGGACTGCATGTGTCTATCGTGCAACCATATACTTATAAGTAACATTAAAAATCGATAATTCACATTTCTTACTTTCTCGTTTAAAACATCATTTATAGTATAAGCTACATGTTTTTTCCACAAATATCAAAGGATTCTTTAGCTTACATATGAATTGCAGGTCATTTTTTTTTTTTTATTAACACAAAATTTACAAAGCTAATTAACTTATCTACTAATAAAAAATATATAATTCAAAGATAAATATTATATATTATGGAACATTTTTTTCTTTCTTTTTTACAAAGACTTTTTTATGCATTATTACTTGTTATTACTCAGGTAGATGAAAAATGTTGTTTTATAGTTTTATTTTAAACTCTATATTATATATACATATATTTAAATTGATTTTATGAGGCCTGTAGAAACTTGTTGGATATTATATTTTTACAAATTAAAATTTGTTTATAATTTTTAACTGTCATTATAAAATAGTCAATATTACTTGATTATTAATAATCTTATTATCTTAAAATCACGAACAATAAAACATTAATATAATTATGTTTTATAATCCTTTATTGTAATTGTTAAATGTCACCCTGTAATTATCGAACATCAACGATAAACGATAATGATATTATAGATATGAATTTATGACAATCATGTCACAAAAATAGTAAATATCAATGGAACCACAAATCAGATACAATGCAAAAAGACTAGAGCAGTGACTTAGATGTAACGTAGAAAAAACAGGACTGCTATTATAATTGATAAATTACACCAATACTATAAAATATGGGGAAATTTTTACCCTGCACCCCAATCTAAATATGCCACATTGCTATTGCACATATAATAATGTTTTCTTTGTTAAAAACTATGTTAAAATGAATGGACTATTGTCAGTTTATATTATTACATAGTAGCAAACTCGGTTACTATAACAGGTATGTTCAGATTGACCTAAAGCAAAATAAAAGCAATACTATATTACAATACTATATACAATAATATATTAGCAAATGTACTAAGCTAATACTGCATTTAATTGACTACTTGTCACACACAAGAAACAAGTGTACAAATAGAAATGTTTGACGCCGACAAAAAGAAAGATGTGATGCATAAGGGAAGGTCACAATATCATGTAATCCAACAGTGAAATGTAAAATACGTAGCTTTCTCCTATTTTACCTAAGAGGTTTACCTAAAATAAGTTAGTACTGGTATTAATTATTTTAATTTTCAAATTACCATAAAACTAAATAGGTATCTAAAATTAAATCATATTTTTAACTTGTTGCCACATTTGTTTCATGATTTATATTAGTACATCAACTTCAAGAAAATTGTCTCTTCAACAACTATTAAAAAAAGAATGGTTTTCTTTTGTCATCACTTCAAATCACCTCTTACAAATCTAAAGATATGTTTCTATGTAAACAAGTTTTCTAAAAAGGCCAGTATGACTAACGACAGTTATATCATAGAATTTGCCTATAAGGCATAATGAAACCAATGTGTTCTATAAAGGGACGGGGTGACGGAAAATGTAAGTAGTTTTTATACTTAAAAATTTAGAATTTCAGAATTTATTTAAACTAATTTTCTAAAAAAACAGTGTGTGTGAAAATTGTGAATTACCTAATAAACTATTAAAGTATATATTTAATATATTGGTATTTGGTAGTATAAGCTCTTGAATATTGTTTTTTGTTTAATATAATTCAATTTAATGCATTTATTCTTAACATAATATTATATGAAACACAATTATTTGTTGATCAAGAAACTAATCCATTCTAGTCTAAGCAATTGAAATATTACATTGTTCAGTGCAAAATGAATATATTTATTTTTAGTTTATATTACAAATCTCTTAAGTTAAAATGTCCTATGTCTTTTGCGTAACTATCTCATTCACACTAAGAAATAATAACAGTTCCACACGAACCATTACGGTCTATGACAAACATTCGTGTAGTACTGTAATTGATACTGTATGCAAGTCCTTCATATATAATTAATCGGCTTATCGTGTTCAAAATAGGCAATGTGTATCGTGTTATGATGTAATCTGCTGTTAAATAGTTGAAAGTAGGCTATTCTAGCAATAATCACAACGAAAACGATATTAATTTATACCATGTGAAATATATTCAGTACAAAATCACTCAGTACAATATCAAAGTTGTATCTTAATTACATCATTGTAAGAATACATTTGTCTAATAATTATTGTATATTTTTATTATATTTCATAATAGATCATCATCTCTTCTATATACTAATATAGGGTAATTATATTATATATTAAGAGTAAATGATATAACACGTCTAAACAGACATAAGTAAATAATAAGTGACTTAGCATTATATATGTATTAGGAATTACATTGATAGTGTTAAAACATATTCATATTTCCATTTACCATATTTTATTGAATCTAATATATAAATTTTAAAAGTAATATTACAAAGATCACATATAGTAATATAGGTTACAACTAATATATACACAGTATATAATTCATAAAATCAATGATTATATGTTTAAAGTGAATTTAATACTCACATTATGTTATGTTACTATCCCTGGGAACATCATTTCTAATAAGTTTAGGTCGTTAAAAATATTTTGTAGTTAATCTACATAAGTCCATATTAGTATATGTATATATATAAAAAAACACTTTCCTTTTATTTTAAGGTTTTCATATTTCCATTCTTATATGTGTTGCCTTTTAAGGTTTTCGATGAATCTGTCATTTAAAATTATATTCCAAATTTTAGATTCTAAGCAGAGTGACAATGATAAATGTATGGATTTTATAATTTTTCGTTATTTTCGCCATTAACTTGTAAAAATGATTCAATTTTTAACTTTTAAGATACATTCTGAAAAATGATTGGATCTTGTTAGTTGTAGTTGTATGCAAAAATAATAAAAATCAAAATACATTTCATAATAATCAAAAAAAGCAAAAAAATATTTTTGAATTTGTTATAATTTCATGGTAAGTACAGTTTGTTACAGTAATCAATAAAATATATTTTTTATTTTTTATCTTAATCAAAGCAGTATGAATCCATAATAGCTTTACAAACATTATAAAAACTAGTCTATTTTTAAGACAATTAAAATTGTACATAATAATTAAAACTACTAATATTTTAATTGTAACATAATAATATATTGAATAAGAATTTATTAACAGTTTTACAAAACACAGAATTTTTTAGGCTTTTAAGTTCATAATTTGATTAAATTTGAAATTTAAACGCATATTAATGTCTTATCCGTAAAAAAAATAATTGTTGTTTCATTACAATCAAAAAAAATATATTAATAATAATTATTATATTATTCAACTTTTACCTAAATCATCATTTCTTTTTCTACATTACATTTGCATAATATTTTGTTTAATATAAAATTTATTTAAAAAAAAAAAATGATCTAATATTCTTATTTTTTTTTTTATTAATTTGAAATATTTACAGTCTGTAAAATATAATACAATTATAATTAAATTTTATTTACTTTTAAAAATCACTATAATAATACAAAGTGATTAAATAAAAGAAAACATCTGCCAATATTATTCATCAGCTAAACTATTTATATATTTATTTGTTTTTTATAATGTAAATAATAATACATTTATTTGAGTTTATCTTTTTTTCTTTTTTTAAAAAAAAAGTGCTTATCGTAAAGTATGACTTAAATAATATATAAAAAGTATACATACATATATATACATTAGTATGTTTTCGACAATTATATAATATATATCATTAAGTTAAATACATTTTTAATATTTATCTTTTATCTGTAATGTAAAAAAAATGTAAAAATTACAAATAATATTGGTACAAAATTGGTAATTAAATTATAAAAGAACATAATATGTTCTAATCAAAACCATTAATTGAATCATACAAAGGAGGTTTTTTAATGAGTAAATTATGCAAATAAATGTTAATTGTATTTTAGTATTTATTCAAGCATAATATAATAGTTTTTTTCTCTAATATAGTAAAGTAACTAGTCTTTAATTTTTTACATCATAATTTAGGAACTGCGATCACTGAATGGTTTTTTCCCTCACCCTATTCATGTTTTTTAATATAATGTGGCACATATTCTTATTATGCCTTTGGGTATAGATTGTATATTTTCTAATAAAATTATAATAAAAAAAAATTATAAAAAAACATCATAATTTGTCGCACTAAGCAGTGTATATACTTATACGCATACACATTGTATACATAATTACTAGAGCTCTGATTATTATGCACTAAAAAGTATTGAAACATTCCACACATAATATGCAGTAAAAACCATAAAAATATGCAAAAAATATGCAAGATTTATTTTTTATTTATTTAAAATTATAAAATAAATAATAAAATATAATTATTTATTAAAAAATATTTAATTACTCAAATACTTCACGAAAAAAATGTTTAATGAATTATCTAAACAACTTAATGTATATTTTTAAAATGTTCTCTTTATTTCAGTTATTATTTAATACCAAAAAAGTTATTTTTAATATTTATCCTTGACAAAATATAATTTTATACTTTTGTTTTTTAAAATTTCGGTTTATACATTTTGAATTTTCGTAAAAACATAAAAAATATGCAATAACTATTAAATATGTAAAAAAAAAAAAACGCCATTGTCTCCAAACTATTATAGTTCGTAAATATCACTGATAAAAATAAAAAAAATGTGAAAACAAAACCTATAAAAAAAGGATTGCTCTCTAAATTAATTACTATATTGAACTAAATTGAATTAATACATTTGAATATAATACTGATTGTTTAATATCGGAATTAATACTGAAGAAATGTAATGAAATTGTTGTTATGTCCACATATTTTATCATATTTATTTATTTTAAATTACCAAGTCATAGTTTTGTAATAATATTATATGATAATAATGACGACAGTTAAATAATTATAATGATAAAACCATAAATAATTTATATCACTAAATACATTATTATAATTATGTAAGTTTGTTTTTGCTAACTTAACTTGTAGTATTATTAAAATATAAATTATCCAATTGTTTTGTTTGTCTGTAACTGATGATCATCGACTACGAAATGGGCATATTACCGTAGTCGAACAATTATGTATACACTCAAGTAACTTTGAACTAACTCTGTATACCCTGTATAATGAAATATTATACTCTTATTGATATTATTGGATTTTACGTATTTATCTTAAATTATCTTAAAACTTATATTCATCGTCCATGGCCCATCGACGACGATCATGATTACAATTGTGACAATAACGTTTTAATCAGTTCTCATCTGGCTAGATTAGTTCCTAAGTCAGTAGGCGACATAATAGAACCTCGAGTAATGTTGACTAGTGGCAGTGAAATATTTGTGTGTAACGGTTTTATGTATGTTGATTATGATGATGTTAATTTTGATAATACAATACGGTTTTAATAGAGTTTTGAATTCCCAAGATAAGATTAATAACCATACAGTAACTGCGAATAGATGATTTGAATAAATGGCCGAAATGGATGTATGCTATCCGTCAATCTGGGATTTTATTAATTATTTAAAAAAACTTAATTTCGCCATGATTTTTTCTTATCGTCTGTGAATGGCAGAAAAGTGTCCACCAAAAAATATTTAAAAAAATTGCAAATTTAAATAGACACATTTTAAAAATAGTAGGTAGGTACAACAATATGATATTTCCATATTTAAAAGGCATAGTAACTATATTATATCTCACAATCACATGATTATTGATTACTGTTATTATTATATTTTTTTTTAATGTATAAATATGGTGAACAATAGTAAAAGAATATTATTGCATTATTTTTTTACCTTCATTATCATAAATAATAATGTATTATTATTTTTAATGATTACTGCGAATTTTCCTAGGTCCCATTGACTAACATTTAAATATATATATATTACAATAATATATCTATCTGTGTTATACTGTTATGTAATATAACTTAATATGTCACGATTTGTGTGCTATTAATTGAAAAAAAATCAAAACAAAACAACTTATAGATTATTGGTTTTTATGTATGCATATATTTTTATAATTTTAAATCATAATTCAAACTGCTTTCATAGTGAAAGTCTTATCAATGATCAGTTAAAGGTTATTAAATATTTCACTGTTATCTTAGAAAAATCAGTACAATAAATTAACTTATTTATGTTTTGTACTAAAAGTTTATTATACACAATTGAAAAACTAAAATTGAATTGTTAATAATTTTGAAAACTGTAACAAACGAGTTACTGACGTAGTTTATTGTGAACTATACGTATATATAAGTACAATACAATTTTAGCTAGCAAAAATTGTGCACACACCACACTCATATACCTATAATTAATTAATTAATATATGATTATGTACAGTGTAATTACCGCATCTGAATACAAACGTGAAGTATTTTCGTTTATTATTCAAATCGATGTTTATATAGGTGATGTCTTTGTTGAAAATATATATCTGTTCGTGTATAATAGTTATTAATTTATTTATAAATACAAAGTGTACTCGTATATAGGTGTCACGTGCAGTTTCTGGTCGCTCCAATTGTTGTTAGTTTATCTCATTCACCATTGATATCTGCGTAAATTTCCTTTCATGGTAAATGCCCACCGTTATTAATTTAATACTGGCTAAAGAATAGACGATAAATAAAGTCACGAGCGCTATTCCATTAATGAGATTACAATATTTGTTCTTTTTTCACGCTATTTTTAGGAAAGAGACATAATATTATATATTAAAAAAAAAAAAAAATCCTAAAATTGTTCATCTATGTATAATGGTATTTAATATATTTGTAATGCTGAGTATTGAATTAATTTAAATTATATATTTTATTTAAATCTTCAGTACACTGAAACAAGTATGTAAAAGGTAATGTTGTTTCTAGATACTTAAAAAAATTACATGGCCTTTTTTATTACTGTTGTAGAATTATCAAATAATTCAGATAACTATAAAAGAAATTTTAAAAAAAGTAATAAATTGTGACAAAAGGAAATTTTGACAGTTTTTGACCTCTAGAAAGGTTGGTGAGTCATTTACGCTACCACCATGTACAAACAACTAAATAAGTTCTGTAGGGAAAATTCTGAAAACTATTAAACAAATAACAAACAAAAAATTTAAAGATAGTAGGGAAGAGGCCAGTTATATAGTTTTACAATTACCCATACAGATGTACAAATGATTCTGGAAGAATATTTTGTTTCTTTTTTATTAATCAAATTAATTTACAATATATATTATTATAATATACGTAAGTACTTGTATTATATATATATTATATATACAATGAGTTACTCTAATTGAGCTGACATTTACATCGGACTAGGTAATTTAAGGAAATACGTTAGTGACAAGAATTCAACTTAAAAAGCTCAAATATTTATAATATTATTATACATAATATGCACACCAAAAATATAGTTATTTTTTTATGAGTAATAATATATGTCACATTATCATGCATAATAAACTGTGGAAATATTGTATGAATAATATATAGTAACACTATTTGTTTAGTAAATATTTTTATGATCTATAGACATTAAATCTATCCAATGATCTTGATCCACTACCACTAAATAACTAGTTAATCATTGGCTAGACTATATAATTATAAAATGCTATAGTTTCAGTATTAACAGCTAATTGTTCAACCATTTAAATAGTGTATTGATATGACGATGAAAGTTTACTGTCATAATTTCATAATATAACTGCCATATTACGTACAAGCTATGGTCTAGACTCTATAGTGGACTTGAATCTCTTCTAAAATAACTTTTTCACTCACTAATGAAGTTCTTTTCTTATTACAATATAAAATATATACTTTATCTTAGGTACCTATAATATTAAAATATATATACATATTGCAATTTCGATATTGGTATCATAACGTTATCATGTTTAAATTGTTACTGCGTTATATCATAAAATATACTTGATGCTCTTTGAATCGTAATAAATGTTAACGAAATAATAGAAAAAGATTAATTTTGTTTGACTTGGATGCAATACAATATATTACGACGCAGCAGTAATATATTATATAATACAGAATAATTTGAAATACGATGATAACGTCTTTAAAGAGATTTAGGTAACACTCAAGTGGTAATAACTAAAGAAATATAGTCTGGTCATTTTATTATTATTATTATTAAATCACCGATGTAGTGGTATCGTAACCATAGTACCGAGATTAGACCATACAATGGACATGGTGGTGTCCTAAGTGCATTCATAGAAAACTAATAGTGCAATGTACAAATCGATTTTTTACCATCGTGACCAAGGTAATGTTTTCTTGGTTTAAAAAGTATCGATTCTATCATACGATACGATTTGTAGTGTAAAATTTTTACTTATATTATTCCGTTAAACGCATATAATAACATTTTCACGTTCTTACGAAAAAAAAAAATAAAGGAAAAGATTTTAGCAACCATCGTTGGACACCGGTCCGAAAACTGTTTACAAAATATAATATTCAACACCATAATATGGTTGGTTTATTGTAAAATTTATCTGATTTTATAAAAATCATTATAAAATAATAATAATAATAAATAAATAAAAGCATTAAATTGTCCGCGTTCTAGAAGAATGCCATTTGACTTGGGAAGGATTTTTTTCACTTAATATTTTTTGTATATTGATTATTGGATGTGAAATGTGGTGACTGGGGCCATCTATAGAATATTTTTATATTAAAAATAATATTTTCTATGAATAATGACATTTTCAAAGTATAGTGGTTATTTTTGAGTTATTTATAGACATTTAAATTTCTATTTACTTTTATTTATATACACGTGAATATAAACTTGTATAGGTACGTATATTATTATATTTTATGGGTACACACATTAATATTTTCATAATATTTTTGGAAAAAAATAATTCTACTTAATATATTATGAATATTAAAATAAATTACTTTATTAGTAATATCAAAGTCTTCACTCGGAATCGTATTTTAATGTAATGATATATAAATGAATTCAAATTTAACAGCTTCATTACAGTGACAAACTCAAAAACTACCATGCCGTTGAGCGAGCAAATGTAAACTGGGCCAGCGATTAACTTTTAAACTCGGAGCTGTAGCCCATAAGAGCAAAGTATGGTAAAAAGTGCAAAAATAAATATTCCATAAGCGCAAATCAATTTTGTTAAAATCAAGTGTATTTTATTAAATTAGTAGTTATTATATTAATATTAATTAATCAAGGATTTACAATTATATTAAAATGTTTAATATTGAAATTAGTTAAAAATAATAAAAAATAAAAATAACAATTTTAAGTATTTTTTTTTTTTAAATTTACTAGTTTTACAAGTGTAGTTATAATATTAGGTGCCTTAAAATTAAATTTAAAATTTTAAGTCCACAATTTTCGAGTTTTCCAATCTAGATTTTTTTTTCTGTTTAAAAGTTCCATGTTTGCATAATTTACAAGACTTTAAATTTGCTTTGCTCGTCCTCGCAATTTGTTACAATATAATGCAGACAAATGAAATAACCGTCGTTGCAATTTGTCATGAAACTAGTAAAATATACTGTAGCAGGTTATATATTTTTTTGTGCTTTTATCTCACTACCATAGTTAGAGTGCAAATTAATTTTGAGCTTTTGAGTAATCGAAAAAAGGTCGATTTGTGCTTTTGCCTATCACTGAAATTTGGCCTAAAAAGTATAGGTAATAAAATAGATCGATTGTAAACACGACAAAGCTATTTAAGATGATAAAAAAGGTTAGTAGTAAACTCTTATTTTGACTTGAAATAAAAAAAAAATATCAGTGCGTTAATTCGTGAATCAAATAATTTATTTTACTTAAAAATAAATATATTTTACTTACACTATTACACTACGATTTCAGTTATATTTTTACACTGTAATTTTACTTATATATTATTTACACTTCCAATTTTACTTATATTTTTTGCACTAAATATTCAAATGAAGTCTAACATTGAAACATATTTGCTATATTTTTAGACAATTTTACAGTTATATAACGAATTGCATACTATGAATACTAATATAAAAATGAAAAAAAAAACAGAATAATTTTTGAAGGATAATAAGGTAGAATTGTCCGTAGTGTCAGGGTATCTTCTGGGTAATGTTAAATGATTCTAAAAATATTGTAAGAAAATTATTAATAAGATATAAGAAGATTTTGACACAATATTTTTATTCGGGCCAAGTTTACAATTACCAATCGAACACATTTTTTTTTTAAGACCAGTTTTATAGTTTAATAAGATGACAAAACATCAACCCTTTTTTTATATATTTTAAATTGTATCTATACTTAGGTACATTTGGTTTGTACATTAAATCCAATTATCTGCATGTCCTTAATGACATAACTACATAAGATGTTTTTCTATTGGAATTTTAAATAATTAACATAAATAATATATTTTGGACTAGAAACAGATATTTTGAATTTCTGACTCTAACTGATTATGGGTAAAGTTATATTACTACTTATTGTATTACTTTCTCCGTTATTACTTTACAGTTAATATAGTTATTTATCATAATAGATTAATACCTAACCTGAGAATTAAATTGCAAAATTATAACGAAAACCCCAAAAATACATATAATTCATTAATACATTTTCTTTGAAATGGAAAATATTTTGTAGTTTTATTATTAAGTATTTAACATTTTTTTGTGCATGTGATTACATTGAAATATTCAACTTTTAATCGATTTTTACTGGAGCTCCTATAATCAAAATACAGTGACAAAAGTTGGAAAGTAAATTGTATTATGATACATAATACTATATTGTAGTTAAGTCATAGTTATTTTTCTACGGTGTCCAATTTTCTTATTGAAAAAAAATAATTATATGAAATTTACATACTCTAATAAATAATTAACATAATAGTGACGTGGTATAACATTTTATAGATTGTTCTTCTGACCCTGCAAATTTATAAAACTAAATCAAAACTTACCATTCAGTTATAAACTTATAAGTTACAACATAAAATATTACACTAAAATTAATTCGATTATGATAAATAATTATACTAACGATAAACAAATATTGAAATATAGGTATACAATCATATTATAACTATCGTTGGACCCTGGCGTAATATTTTTACAAACATACCTTTAGAAACGTACTAAGTATATTTTGAAGTATAATCGAACAATTATTATACTTCTCGTTGAACTTATTGGTAAAATATAATGTTAAAATTGCCAATCAATCATGTAAATAAAAATACCTATCAGAAAAAAAAAATGCAATAATAAGTAATATTGTATACTATTGTATCATATTTTATTTCACAAATATGGAGATTCCCAATTTATTTTAAAACAACATACGCAATGTCAAATGTGTAATAATTTATTAATAATAATTTTTAAATGTAACAACTCGTACAGTATCATTTTAAAGAACTAATTATTTATAATTAATGGCTTCAAACAAAAGACTTATTTTACACTGGACTCTCGTACCATTTTAGACATGATTTTTTTCAATAATTTCATCGCATACGTCATACCGTTCTCACTACCATAAATAAATAGTTTCTGGCTGTTCGATTTCCCGAAACAGAACGAAACCGTCATTTTTTGAATTTTGGCTGTCTTGCATATATATTTGCACAAGCACCCGTTCATAGTGGTAATGAGTTCTGCAAGAGCATTGGGAATTTCCGTTTTAAATAAATGGCAGTCAATTTTCACCGCATCAGATCTCATTCTAGTCAATCGTTTTTTAACATCATCACCAGCAGCGGAGCTTCCTTGTCCACGTTTATTAGTGGCATTTACATGTTTCATTTTGACGTTATCTATTTTACCTGCACTGTTATTACCGTATCCATTTTTACGATATTTTTTGGTTCTGTCAACAATTTTATTCAATCCTTTTTCACTGCCTCCTGTGTAGTTTGAATGCCTACTACCGGCTTTAAGTGCATTTATTTCAACTAAACTATTTAGGTTGTAATCAAAATCGTTATCAAATTTATGCTCACAGCTTGTAAAACTACTTGATCTTAAATCTTTTGGCATGCGTTTTTTTAATATGTCGTTCCATTTTAGTAAATGATAATTGATAATCAGTGTATATATTTTATAAAGTACAACAAAACAAAATTTTATAATACTAATAATATACTATCAAACAACTCAAAATCAATAAACACGTTAACATGGAAATTCTTTCTTTTATTTATTTATTTTGAATATAATATATATTGTTATAAAAAAAGTTTATTTTGTTGTCATGCATACTATAATAGTATACATATACACACATGTGTATGTAATAAGTACCGTTGAAACGTTTGTATGATAATTAATTTTTAACAGTTTAAAACAATTGATGGTTAGTTAGTTTGTTGATTTAAAAAAAGTGTCTTACATTAATACAATAAAAGTGTTATTATTATTATAAATATATATATATAAGTATTAAGTAAAAAGTTTTTTATATTTTCTAGTAGTTTTATTTCGATTGTAAATAAATTGGGCTTCACGTCATATCAAACTTTCGAAATTCCCTTTTGTTTCTCAGCAAATCAAAAAAACATTAAGAAAACCAGTCGACTAAAAAAAAAAAAAAAAAAGGTGAATTCAATAGTAATCGATTTCAAATACGATAACATGGCCACAATACTCTATTCCACATTTACCTCTTAAAACAAAATATAAGCCTACCCAACGCGTGAAGGATTTATGTTTTTTTTTTTGTTTTGTTTTTTTTTTATTATTTTTTTAAGAGTAAAAAGAAATATATATTCCAGGGAATTCTCGGACTTTCTGGTGTTGCATTTTAGTTGAACACAGTACGTGATTAAGTCTGACCGAGTTGATGTAGTTGGAAATGTTCCGTTGTTGGAGAAGAGAGAAAAAATAAGAAAATAAATGAACCACCCAAAATAACAACATCAAATATACTTATACACTGAATTTCATTTCGCCCAAAGTTTTGCGACAATCCTTCATACTTTAAAATCCAATTTTATTTCACTTCTATTTTGCCAATTTTCTAGGGTGAATAAATTTTTAAAATAGATTATTGTACTGGAAAATACGATAAAAATAAAAAGTATAAATAAATCTCGGGTGGGCAAGAAGATGTTAGTACATTTTTTTTCTTAAACTTAAAATACAAGTACAATTTTTAAATTTGGTTTTGAATTACAAATACTGAGAAAATTCAGTTGTTTTGCAGGATAGCTGTTGAGAAATAACAGTACAATATAAATTGTGTTCCATAAAACGCGGTGCCTATAAATCTTCTTATTAGTGATTATTTATTTGATTCAATTTTATATTTCTAATTTTCGAAAGGGACATTTTTTTGGAAACTCTTGTTTTCCGAAAACGAATTAACTGCAGAAAATACTAATTATTTATCATCATTCATTCTTATATATATATATATAGTTTAGTTTTAATTAATTATTATTATTTTCCGCAAACAGATGTAACGACGTGACAGCTTTGAGCGCGGAAGTCGTTAATTCAGTTTCACGCGGCTCGGGCGTGACCGATAACAATCGAATGGATTTTCCACCCACTTCACGCTTCTGAAATATTTAATTTGGCAGGATAAAATTTCATTTTTTTTTTTTATCCGATATCTGTTTTTCCTGAGTAGGTTTCGTCCCTCAACTCAACATTGGCAATCTTAAGCGTTTGCAAGTGGCTGGCTGTGAACCGTTAGTTACTTGAGATTTGTGATTCACCGATTACTCAAGTGAGTGAGTTTTGAGTAAAGAGCTGTGGTCAGATACGAACACATTATCGAGACTTGAGCGACCAAAAAACTCATTACTGAATATATTCAACTTATTTTTCATCGATTGTTTATTTTTACCATTTGTTGTATGACAGAGATGAGTAAAATTTTATCAAGATAGATATTCGATTAATTTTTAAAATACTATTACAAAATACAAATTTTGTTATAGAATGATTTGTACTCATTTTAATACTATTATAATACCAAGTGATTCATTTATCATGAACCACTCATTATTTCAAAAAGTATTAATGTTTTTGAACTATGTTTGAAAATTAGTCAAACAAAAATTGATCTATTATAGTTATAGAAAATTATTCGAACAAAATATTATCTAAATAAAATTTAATACTCTGGTATGTGGTGCGCTTATCGTACTTACCGCAGTGAATTGAAATTTAGAAGTGAACAATGATTGTCGACAATTGTGAACTAGAACAATTTTTTTTAAAGAAACATTATTTTAGAGGGATGATTTTTTTTGTTTCGTACGTTATATTTTTAATCAACTCCTCACTATAGCGTAAGTATAAACATTGTTCCGTAACGATCGTGCGCAACGAAATCTCCGCTATACTTTCACGCTGCACAAACAACAACAATTGTAAAAATAACAATTTGCGTACGCACGCGCCTTATACCCTATCCCTTTTGTCAACGCCGATAAAATATTAAAACAAAACGTGTACGGGTATAGGTAATTAAAAACTTTAATTTACCCGAATGCAATGTACTCGAAGAACCACAATAATTTTCAATCTCATTTAATTCTGTCAATAAAACTATATATATATATATATGTATAACGGATGGTTCTTCTTAGCATTTGTTTAATCGTGGAATGAACATTTTAGAACTATTTTTTTTTTCAGATAAATGATAATTATAAGTAATTATGCATAACAATAGTTTTTGAAAAATTATTTTTATTTTCATTATAATGTACTAGTATTGTTTTTCAATTATTTAAATAGATTGCCTATATTTTTAATGTCATACTACAAAGCAGATTATTTTTTTTTCTTAAAATTAAATAAAAATCGAATGTTTTAATACATTATTTAAATGACATGATAGAAGGAGAAAAAAAATAAACTAAATTGTAATTGTATTTATTATTAATAAAAAAACAGTCAACACGACTAATAGAGTTGGTTACTCTTTTTTGATTTGATGTAGGTATTAATAGCTGAATACCTGAATACAATATAATTTAATTTATTTTATAAAACTAAGTGTAAAGGAAAAAATTTACAAGAAAACATAGTGATTTTTTACAATGAGCTTGGGCCGACATCCATGCTACAGTGGGTGACTTGAGACGTCTTGATTAGTATTAGAGTAAAAATTTGGTCTGTTACACCACTCATGTAAATTGAATATTTGTTTATAATATACTGTTATTATATAATCTATAAACAAACTCTCTAGTTAAATAATCACGTTTAAATTAATTTTTATATGTTGTTTATATTAAAAAAAAAAAAATCACTTCGAGTACAAAATTAAAATGTTACACTGTTTTATCAAAAAAACCTAAAAAAATAATAACGTTAAATTATCTATAAAATTATAATTTTTTTAAAACATTTTGTTTTAGAATTTTAGATAATCTAAATATAATATATACATTTCCGAAAAAACTTTTCGAACAAATGAGCAATTATCTTTAAATGATTCACTCTGTATATATTTTATATTTAGAAGTTATAAGCCATAAATACAACCAACCGCAGCAGTGGACCATTATGCCATCGCCTTAGTGATCGTTGTTTACTACGATAGTTGTTGATAATACGCGTACACCATCTGCAGAACCGTATATAGAGCTTTTGATTGATTCTCCCTCTTCAGTCTACAATTTATTTCATTAGGAATCATTTTTATTATTTTACGCATTTAATCCACGAGAGTAAAGATTACGCACACAATTTTTATGATTTTTTTTTAACAAAATATTTTATTTTAACTATATATTAATTAACCAGTTAACTGAAACTAAAATATATTAAAAGTAGTAGAGTTTTTCAGGATATTATATTTCGCTTTAATAGATAATAATATTATTTTTGTTTTATTACTGAATGTATACATTTCTCAGATTTATTTTACACAGTTATTTTAAACTTTAAAACATTCGTACCACAATCCAAACCTGTACATCTAATCTACATACGTAAGTGTACTGTATTACTATAAAAAACTCATTACTCCATATAAAAAATATATCAGTGCGAGAACATCAAGATATCGTACTTAGAATTATTGTGGTACCCAGAAAATAGTATTAGATTTGAAAACTTTTTCAATAACAAAAAAAAATAAACTTTGATTGTAACTTAGACATACGTTTAGGATATCTATATCATATAAAATTAATTATTTTATTGTAGTTAGATGATACAAACCTCTTGTGAATAATTGCGTAAAGCGATTATAATAACATGCACTGAAGTAGGTCAGTTAAAATGTACACTGACCTACATACCGTCCAATATAATGCGTATAAAACTATAGTGTATAAATGGCTATTTATTTTAGTAATACTCTCTTAAGCAAACAAAATGATAATCAAAACAAAATATCTTGAGATTCCTAATAAAGTTTAATTAATAATTATTTAAGGACTACACATTTAAATGTATTGAATTTACAATATTATTATATGTTTATTGTTATTGTATGTGTTATAATTAAACACTCGAGCCAAACTATGTATAATATTCAATAATGTGTTATAAATTCATTAATCCTTTATTGTTAAATATATTATTATAACTATTTTAATTAAATTTCAAAATAATTGGTTGTTTCTGAACAACGTGTAATTTAGTAAGTCATTTTCCAATTCTTAGAATAGGTTAAGCTGTATTATAACTGTACCTGTATTGAACCTTTGAAATTGACTGTATTATCATTGTTCATTTATATTATTAGTATTTTAATAATTACTTTATAAGATTAAATTTTTAAACAAAAAAATATCATAATTTTTATTGCAATAATTTTTTCTTCTATTAAATAAATAATATACGTTTTATTAAGTTAACAATTAAATAAACAAATAAATGTATACATGTTCTTAATCCACCAAGTTATAGGAAATTAAATTAAAAACCATAGGAAAGTGCATTAGATTTGAGTGTACCTTGTCAATGAGAATTGGTCTCAATAGATTTTAATTATCATTCGATTACAAAATTATTTGTATCTTTTATTAATATTTATAATATCCAAAGATTGCAATGATTAGAAACTAAAAACCCTTAACACATAACAGATAATGCTGATACTTACCAAATGATAAAATCTAATTCAATTTCACATTTAAGACATCTACAAATATTCTCAATAAGTACATTTTCATTGTCTTGCGAGTAATATTGTTAATATAATTGTTTGATTACATTTATATCGGAACTAACAGTTCAAAAATTATTTGTATTTTCAAAATCATAAGACATAATTTTTATTTTACAGTTTATTGTTATTTTTGTGACAAAGTGATGATTATTTTATGGTCATTGGTTATAACAAATTAACAAAATATATTGATGTTTTATCTTAAACTAAATTAGGTAAGTATATACATAAAATATAACTGAATAATTAAACGATACTTAATCAGAAAGGATTTCATGATTATTAAATGTTGAATTGTCTAGTAAGTACTTAATTAAAAGTATCCGATAACCTCTTCTATTCGGATACGTTTAAAAATATTACTTGAACGCAATATTCTAAATAAAATATTATTTCGTTTTCAAATAATATTTTATTTTGTTCTGTATATTTACTATTTTTAATACTTTTTAATTTTTTTTTTTTTATAGTGTCCACGTCTCTCTGAAAAAAACTATTAGTAATATTTACAAATCAAGAGTAATGCAAGGATTACTGACGACAAGCATATTATTATTGTCACCTATAATGTATTAATGTAAATAGTAGTATCGAAAGTTTTAAATGCGTATCTTAAAAACAGCTTTGTTACTCACTATTTATATAATTTGAGAATCCCTTCTTGTAAATTTTCAAAAATCCCATGCCCCTTAAATTAGAGTTCAAAAACCTTTTTAAGTATTAACTAAAATAACTATGTCCCCCGATTAGAAAACACTGCCTAAGATCGATAACACCAATCATTATACTGTAAAATAATATGGAATTCAACCGCTGTCGCAGTGACATGGGTATTGATACAACAATTTTTCAGCGCGTGTTCTAAGTATTAACCATCGAAACGAATAACGATAGTTGCATGTACGAATAAAAGACGTCTGGAGTAGTTCAAATAATTATGAAAACGAATAAAAATTTAAAATGCCAAATCTTTATTTAACTATACTAATCTTAGATGACGTCGGGAATGATGTCGGTTTTTCCGTCGTACAATAATATAATATACTACATAAGCTCGTGTTACGATTTCGTTGGTAAAAAGCATCTGTTTTTATTTTATTTTTTTTGTAAATTATTGATCAAACCTTTACTGCAGGTTGATTTATCGGTAAGCGCCTTTTGTCACGTATAAAATTTGTAGTTTTTATTTTTTATGTCGAATGCTGTAGGTCGAAACGGAATGTGATAATCTAGTACGCACAATAAAATACATTATTATTTTGGCTCGATCGATCTCATGACGGAATTGATTGTTGAGCTACAGCGCATCGACTGCAATTATGTACAGTACAAAATATATAAATTATATACGTTGTAAACTTATTATTTTCGATTTTATATTAAAAAAAAAAAACACACACAGATAAAAGCATTAAATCTCAAGGTGACTGAAATAATTGAATATTAAATAATTAACTCGTTTTAATCGGAAATTCGACCATCGTATTATTCATAAGCAACAACAAAGCATATCTTTCTTTTCGCTTCTCATATAGATATACCTAATATATTTTTATTTTTTATACATTAAATATTCTCAAATATATATATACTTCA
The DNA here is from genome assembly GCA_009835225.1 of Aphis craccivora. Lineage (NCBI taxonomy): Eukaryota > Metazoa > Arthropoda > Insecta > Hemiptera > Aphididae > Aphis > Aphis craccivora. Next base: position 12,212 of record VUJU01000571.1, on the reverse strand, counting down.
ATATAAGTTAAGATCCAATGTAGCCGGATGTATTATATTAAATCTATTTAAAACATAATGTTTTGTCATCGCATACATATCGTAAGTTATAAACTTTCCCATCAAAAGCAGATGTATTTCATAGTGGTGAATTGCCTCCGACAAACGATATCATAAATATAAATTATAATCATTCTAGCGGTCACCATCGCATCGAACTTCTGCAATGTTGGTATCCGGATGACAACGAGATACTTTGCTATGTTCTGGCGTACCGATGAATTCTTGTCAATCATTTAATACGGCCGCCAGCTAGAAACATGAAAACCCTTTTATAAAACGAACTCAAAAAATTGTATAACTGATGAAAGTATGTGTTTGAGTGTGTGTGTGTGATCAAAGTCTAAAAACCACCTCGGCACCCCACTTCGACATTTATCGCTATGTCTCGCGAGAGGATTTATTAGTTTTTTTTCCAAATATTGTATAAGCGGTGATAGTTATGGTTGAATATTTCTTACAGTGGTGGAATGCTGATTTAAACTTGTAGACAGCCCATTTTTTTTTAAAAAAAAAGTTAACTTACATACCTAATAATATAATATAATTTAGGCGCAGCAGTGCAGTGATGGTAGTGGTTGAATTGGTGGTGTGGTGGTAGTGGTAGTAGTGGTGAAATTGGGCGGTGTACAAACCATGCGAAAACTTAGGGCCTAACCAGATTACATCATGTTACCTTAATGACAGCGGTGAGCAAGTTGAAAAAAATCACTGGACGTGGGAGGGAACAACTTTTATTCGGATGCCTGAGCTGCTTAAGCTTTGTTGTGATAACTCGATTAACATTTTTTTCCATTAGCGCATCGAGCATTTTTCGATTCAATTTCCTAGTTTTATGTTTTAATTTAATTATTTTATACGAGAGGTGCCGACCAGTATATACAAGACTATTGCACGCGCAATATCTCACCGTCTAATGGAAAATAATGAAAAACAAAAAAACAAACAAGACGAAAGTGGATGAAAAAAAAAGAAATTTTCAACGCAACAATACCACACACAGTGGAAATATAGCATACTAGATTCAATGTTTACTCGATCGACATAATTATCTTAAAAAAAAAAAAAAGGAATAAGTAAAAGAAAAACCAACATCGGCATTATCGACTTGGGTCAACTCACGAAATGATTACGTCAGCAAACAAGATTTATTTTCTGACAATGCGTTGAGTACTACCATACGAGAGTAGACATGGCTAGTATATTGTGTCGAGTAAAAATCCCCACAAATAGCAGACGTCCGTTTACGACGAATCATTTAGATTTTAAGCGGTTCCACTAAGAACGATATTTTTATAACTCGATGATGATCATATTATAAACGTTACGGGACAGCGCACAGTCGATTTTATTATTTTAATATATGGCAAATTAATAATATGTATTGCCATTTGCCACTGAGTTAAGCTATTATTTGAAGTTAAACAGTATAAAACGTTTAAAAGTATAATATTCAAAGTTAGCTAAAAATGTTAATGAGTACCTATTTTATATATTCAAATATTTAATATACTCATAATTTGTTTAAATATATATATATTGTAAAACCTAACCGTTAATTTTTATAATATGTAAATTCACTCTAATATGTTGAGTAAATGGTTAAGCTGGAAATATCAAATTAGTTCTACTGAACTCAAAACATAATATTTTTTACTTCTATAAGACAGATACCACGCACGTGGACTGACATATTCTTCTTAATATTTTTCTTAATAGGCACTTAAAAAATAAATACTCTGACCAAACTTTCTAAAATAAATTTAAAACAGTATAATAATATATAATATTATTCTGACAAGACTAACTTAACAGTTCATAAAAATTGGACTAACTTTTGACAAATCAGCTTTTAAAAAGCCAAAAAGCAAAATGTTAGTACTAAGAAAACTTTATTATTATAATGTTCTATATTTACAAACAAAGTCCCTCAAGGTTGGTTGATCACTAGCTCCACTAGAGCACGCTGTACGTTAGAAAAATCAGTTTTCACAGATAATTCAGATTTCACAGTCAGCTTTAAATTATTAATGTATTAATATTCCTAATTTAATGCGCATAAAATTCATGCCGTTTGTAGATAATTTGTACTTTATCTATTCATGATACCAAATATTACGAGTTGTCTTCACTCGAACGGCCAATTTAAATGTTGGTAACAAAAGCACTAATGTATAATGACGATGAACGTTATCGGGTTCCATGTTGGTTTTCGTTGAATCAAACTCTTGATAATTTACTGCAAAAATATTGATTTTTGGTCGCTGTTCTATCTTTGATTCTTTTGTTCTTCAAAAACTTGATTCGATTAAAAGTTAAACAGTTCAAAGATTGACAAGAATTTATTAGTCTTAGTGCAGTGCCCAGTTGTAAGTACAAAAAAGTTGTTTTGTACCAGTTTTTATTGTTCCATCAAAAACGACAAGTATTTATATAGCATGTCGTATCAATATTTATGTTTTGTATCATATTTTATTCCATAACCAAGAAAAAACATTAAATATAGACAATAACAATTTAACAGAACACTCTTTAAATTTAAAACAAAGATATATAATATATATATATATATATTATATTATATACTATACTGTGCCAATTATAACTCGACGTGTTATTATATTTCAAACCAGAATAATATGTGCAGGTAAAACTTTTCGTATGACTAGTTACACCTTTTACTACACGATTTTCAAACTGTAAAGCAATGTAATAAATTACAATAACCCAAATACGATAACACATGCATGCATTCATATTATTATTATTAAACAAAAACAACTAGTGATTTATAATTTATATTACACCTACGGGATCCTTGAAATAAATTCAAAGTTATTTCGACGGCATAAGGACTTGTGTAACATCAGCGTAGATTAGATATAACCACAGCTTCAAACACGTAAGTCACGCGTAATACAACGTGTTATAAAATATATTAATATTATTTTATTAAGTGTGCACTGGGTGCGATGACGCGTAAAGAAATATTACTGTTATTGAAATAAATTGGTGTTGACAGGTATGCGATTGTAAAATACCAATAAATATTGTCGACGAATTTATGTCCTGACATTATAAGTATAATATACAATGCTGGTGGTACGGTTCCGACTCGTGTTATTGCAATAACGTATTGGGTCATCGTAAAATAAAATAATATTATGATGGTCGCACATTGCCAATGAAAATAAGACGCTGGAAAAAATCACGCGCATTTTGACGTTACGGAACATACTCGGAATCGACGTATAAAATAATAAGACACAAAATAATAGGCCCTTAAAATAATGGGATAATTTATGTTCTATGGAGATTTAGGACAAATACATTTTAACAAAAGGTCCACCGTGTCAAGAGCCCCGTGTCAATCCATGGACTTATCAAGAGCTTTATGCGTTAGTAACAAGGGTCATAGCACTACTGCGGGCCCTTTGAGGTGTACACAAAATGTTTCTTACGTATTATATACGTGAATAATATGCTGTGCATAATAAATACTTGTTGTTTATTTTTGTTTTTTAAAACTTTTTATTTAACACTTGTTACGCGATAAACTCACGAAAACGAGTAATGTCTCAAAATATTTATAATACTTTGTTGGTTAAAAATTAATTATAATATTAAAACGTTATTTAAAATTCATATTAGTATAATACACGATACAGTTATGGCGTTTAAAAAGTTCGATAAAAGGAAACGAATAAATCGTTTTGTATTGTTTTTATTTCTATTAGCATTATGATAGTTGGGTCTCTCGTCGAGTTTAAGCATAATATTTTATTATGCATTCTTATAACTATTTCCAGATGAAGTATTCCGTTTTTTTTTTTTTATTTTATTATTTTCGACTCCATATTACGTACAAATGCTAATAGTATTATTAACTCATTAATGATCAAGCCGTAAATAATGACACCATGCATAGGCATAAAACGTGAATAGTACCTCTTAAAATTATATTGTTAACGTTTCTACTGTAGTAAAGTAAGTAAATACAAATATAGTTGTAATATACTATTAAGTATTTTTCATAAATTTCACGTGGTTCAGAGTATATTAAGAGAAATTTTAAACAAAAATAAACCAAGGTGAGATGTTGCGTTCAATGTTAAATTAATTTAGAACGAATAAAAGAAAAACGATTAAGGATTGGTTATTCGAAATAACTTTAAAATTAATTGTTAGATTTTTTTATGGAGAATTTTGGTATTTCGTTATTTCCGCATAATATTACGATTTATTCTTTTACGTATACAATACTTGAAAGAATAGACCGTAGAGAAAATATAAACAGTACCTACTGTAGTTATTATTATTTCTAGGTGAGTCGTCGCTTAAATATCAGAGTGAGAGAACGGAGCTGGTACATGTCCACAAATCCTCTTGTCTCTACACATTTCAATATTTTAACTAGAAAAAGTCATTGGGATCTAGAGTATTGTAATATAATAATATATTATTATACATTAAATGTATACATGTGTGTAAACGTGTTGACGGTCTGCTGGAGAATGATCGATGTTCAACAGAGATATGATGATGATGATAATGATAGCGACATAGTATCAGACGTCACTGTATACATCTATAATATCATAGGTATTATGACGTGTTTGTGTGTGCGAGTGTGTATATTTTATTATATTGTACAGTGTAATTTTAATCGTCGCCAGTTTCATATTCCTATTTTTGCTGAACCAAGATCCCATTACTCCAACGTACGTATATTATTATATTATTTGGCGGCGTTATTATACATCACGATGTGTGCTTCGAGGTAACAAAACAGGTCGTCGTCATCGTCATCGTCATCGTCGTCGTTGTTGGTCATCCATCATGCAATTTTTCGGTCTACAAAAGTATACTGCACCATACGTGCCACACCAACACCAGTAGTCGAGACGTGAAGAACTACACGTATCACATTACTATATAATATATTATATTATGTTCGTGCTGGAGAAGAGATGATTCATCATCGCGTAATTCTGCACCTGCACTGTGTAACTACATAATAATATATACTGTCACGGTGGCGAGGAAAATCATATTCTTTTGCTTGGAAAACACGTTTTATTTAATAATGATAATATCGTGTTTAATATTGTTGTTTCCAAATGATTTTATAATATTATATAGTACTCGTCTCAAAACTAAAAGGTTCTACCGTATGCAATTATGAAGTGAAACGATACCTATACCTACGAGTGCCTACTTATGAAGTGTAGGTTTTTTTCTCGTCAATAAACTGTCACGTTTGACTACACACATGAATGACGATAATAAATTTCATGCTAGTCATAATGCACCAATTTAGTTATTAAAAAAAAAAAAAATAACAATAATTTACAACTAAAAGAATATTAATGATTAAGGTTAAAAATAAATACTTTGTTATCTTTGTTATATATATATATTTATTACTTATCTTATATACAACTATTTTATGTTATACGTTATATTTAACATATAATATTGGTCAGTATCATAGTGTGTCACATTTAATAATTTTAGTATAAATAGTTAAATCCTCATCACAAATTATTTTTAAAACATAAAATTATGTGCTAATGGAATCCAACTCTAGAGTTTAACCAATAAGTATATATTTGCTAACCATACTTACTAAATTTATTTACATCATTGCCAAAGCTTCATTATACATCTCTATAGTCAAGATATCTTTATTTCAACTGTAATAAAATCGATTTCAATAATTCCCATATAATAATATCTAAAAATGCTTCATAAACGTTTCACACCCATTTTCTTAATCATCGAACATCTCTAATCACCAAATTTTCATTTGCAATTATGTCTGATGACTTTTTCTAAGTAATACAAAACATAACTTATTCCGTAATATATTGATTGTATAAAAATTAAACTTCCCAACATCATACATGACTCTTCCACAAGTTCACTAATCATATATCCATCAGTTTACAGTTATCAATTCCACTAATTAGATTTTAAGTTACTATATTATAATAATAAAAATATAATATTATTAAGTACAAATAACTTGGTTTTAGTGTAGGTATATAAAATAAAATTGAATTTGAACTCAATTTTTTTTTTAAATTTTATATACATTGTTGTGTATTTTAATTCGTAAAGTACAATATACAACTTTAAATGACAATTGTAATGTAGTTATTTTATTTATAATAATTGAAGTGTTCTTCGATTAGTATAATGTATTTTTTTTTATGGCAAGATTTAAACAAATTAAAAATAAATATTGAACCCAAATGCAATTTTAAACATACATTATTATAGATAAAATTAATTGACCATAAATTCATTAGGATATAAATTACATGGGCAATATATTGGTTCTAATGTGGTTTGAAAACCAGCTTTTAGATATAACTATATTTCTATCTTAAATTATAAAAAAAAATAGCCAATTATAATAAAATATGTGTTAAAATTGTAATTTATATATATATATATTTTAATAATTATAAATAATTAAAACAAGAAAAAATTTAACTTTTATTTATTTATTAAATTTTCATGAATTGTGTAAATAGATTCAACACGTATTGATTGCCATCAATTAATGTTGATAATGTGATTAACTGTACGTGAGTATATTTGTATTGTTTAATTAAATTTGTATGCGGAAACAAACACTTTATAACCATGCTGTGTGGTACTATATAAGTAATATTGTATCGGTTTGCGCGAATATATAATATAATATTCTTAGAACGATGGTTTCACTATTCATTCGTTTGGAAATCCATTGAATAATTAATCATTGTGTATGGTTCATCAGAAGTTTTCTCATTTGTTACTAAACTTAATTAACATCTGGTGAGTTTCATTAACTACCCCATCAAAAGTTAATAAATACGCATTAATTATTAAATAATAATATATAATATTATTAATAATTAAATTTGACTTTGATTTCTTGAGGATTAAAGATCAATATTAATAACAAAAATATAACACTACAACTCAGCCGAAAATATTAAATAACATATAATACAATAATATACACGTAGTATTTGCATAAATGCATTTCGATTTAATCTGATCGAAGCACACCGTTTCCGCTTGGCCATGTAGCTAACAAATATAGTAAAATATGGTTTGTTAATATTATACACCAGTGTTGATCAACGATTATATTATTTACAGTTGGCACACTCAATTTGTATACACAAACATATTTTATAGAAGTTAGGCTGTAGGTACTTTGCTGTACATTAATTTTCTGCGATGGTGTTTGAGGTAAAAGATAAAATTGTTTGCTTTTCCGGTCAAACGAATATGTGAACGATTTCTCGTTATTCCAGGTTAACATAACAATATTATTATTTATTAAACTTATATGTGCATATAATATAATGTACACTAAGCGGATAAGGCATGAATAAATCAAAGTTATTATAACTTTATGGTTTAATTTTTAAGCACACAAACGATATACTTTCAAGTAAACTTGGATTAGGTAGATACACGTTATATCTGAAAAATGTTGGTGTAATATTATTATTTATTATACACCATGTATGCTGGAAATGGTAGAAGTAGTATAGAAAAATTCAAGCTGCATAATATTCAAAACATCATTAATTTAGAGATAATTAAATCGAATTTTAAAAATAGCGCATAATTATATAAGATAAAAAATATACACAAAAGGTAAAATCAAAATGTATTCGTGCTAAAATTGTAAAATAAATACTAAAAAGTAAATTCATGTAAAAATCAAAATTATTCTTATTTTATTCAAAATATATATATATATATTTATGTTTTTTTTTTCAATTTTGTAAAAACGTTGATGGCCTAAATACATACTTATGATAAATATAAACAGTAAATTATATTATATAATTTCAAGATTGATGATTATTATACGAAACTGGACCATATTGACGTGAAAGAAGATGACGCTATATACGTCAGATCTATGATTTTCTCAGTAAGAGGCAGTGGTCGAAGCAAACAGATTATTATTTTATAATATTATAAGCATAGAAGAGATCAAGGCATCCCTGGTGGTATCTTCGCAAAATCCTTAATTGGTTCACGGTTTTGGACCTAACTTAAAGGTAAAATCTTAACAGACTTTGCGCTAAAACCACCACCGACGATCCCGTATACTATACTGATTAGACAGTCGAATATTCCAACGCATCTTGGATCTGCGTTGTTTGTACAAGTGTATATAATATGACTCTCTGCCCACGAGGTGCTAACGGAAACTATCCCAGTTTCCTTTCTGTCACGGGTATCTGTACTATCTCTAACTCTCTCTCTCTCATCCACTCTATACATCGCTCTGTCTCCCTCGTTCCATCAACGCATGCATATGCATGGTATATATTATGTATATATAAAATAAATATATAAATGTACGTTTATATCTAAACCATTGGAAACACCCACGGCGACACGGTGGTTTTACGGAAAGACCCGTATATTATATTATTCCAACGCACAGCTGTTGCTCCTCACGACGATTAAACGCGTTTAGGGCGCCAGGATTGCGCATAATCCGTAACCGTCGTTCAATTAAGGATTACCACGGTTTATGTGTATATTATATGCACTGTAGTTGTCGATGTTAAATTACTTCATTAGATAATGATATACAGTGGTCGGTGGCAGCGATTATATAGTAAGTATATATAATTATAATAATATACACGGACTGCTAACCTGCTATATTTGAGTTTCTGACACAAATTTTCCATCGAATCACATAACATTATTCAACGATCGATTTTCCAAGCCAGGGTATATAATTATTGTACAATACTTACCCCATCCGTGTTTTTCGATATCGATTTGGTCGTGTATTTTATTTAAATTTTCGTTTCCTCGACGAAAGAGTCATGTATTATAATAGTCACGTATCTGGTTGTTGAATACGTCCTGCGGTGTATAATTATATAATAAACGTTGTATTTTAATGTAGTTTTCACAATAAACGTTAGCGACCCTATGGCCATTTATCCTGTATTCATGGTCACATTATCCGAGTTTCGTTTCAATTTTTCTTTCATTTGGTAAAAAACATATGAATGATTTTTTTTTATGTTTAACGTAAACTAAATTGTAGAATGCTCTGTACAAATTAGTAATACATATACATATATTATATAAGTATAATGTGTATGTGTATTATAATATTGTTTAAACACTTATTATCTTATAGGATAAAACCATTATTATAATACATCATCATATTATAGGTAGTGAAAAAAAAATGTTTCGAAATATTTCTCTATTTCGAATTATTTTCCTACTGTTGTGGTATATGGACAATAATAATTATATTATTATCATGTAGTATATTCATCGCATATGGTTCATAGAAAATCACGTGTTATCTAGTGGCATTGATGTTGTACTCAAGTTCAGACAGACACACATACATAATTAAAATAAAGTATAATATTATGCTTTTCTCGTACCAGTAAACTTTTAAAGAAAGACGCATTGAAATATGTTTCTATTAGGTCGGTGATATATACCTACTCGAAAGTTAAGATTTATATTATAGATTTATATTATACATGCATGGCATACAGAAAGTTAAAATTAATTTCGATTCAAATTCGAATTAAATCTAATATAGTTATTATAAATTATAATATGCATACACTCTTGTGGTTTAAAAATATATGTATTTTATACTAAGGAGTTGCGAATGTAGTATGCATTTTATATTACAGCTCGAATATTGAAGTCCGAAAAAAAAAACAATATGATATTTAAAGATGATTCTTTGATCACGTAAGTGCGAAATTTAAATACAAATTACAATATTAAATTAGTATGCATTATACATGAATATATTTAACATAGCTAAGTTAAAATAATTATTATATATGACCTAACCAATATAAACACTTGTATAGGATTCAATTTTAACTATACAACCGACACAGCCTAAACTGTTCTACGATTATGTGCCAATTAAACTCAGTCAGTGTATAGTTATATAACTTCTCTAAAACCAAAGTTTATATTTTTATGATATTGTTACAGCCAATTGCGACAGTAAAAATGAAAAATATAGTGTTCATAATAAAATGTTTGCAGCTCGTAAAAGTGCATTGCTAAAAATGAATTATTAAATAATAACTTAAACAACGCTTGTTCATGTGAACCGTCCGATCCGTTGTGTATAATTATATTTTGTTTGAAAATAAACCGTTCTCGCATGTAACATACAAGTTTAAATTGAATTTATTATTAATAAAAACAAAATAATAATAATAATAATAATAATATATTGTTATGTTTTACATTGCTAAGCACCACGAAAGTCAAAAACTCGCCATTAATAAAGTTATATATTAATAACAATATTCCGTGTACACAGAATAGTATAGGCAACTGTGTAGGTACACTCTAAAAAAACGTGTATCTAGTTAAGAACTTGAATACACACACAAAATAATAGTTTAAGATGCGTATATGACTAAAGTCAAAAAAATTAGTATACTTATGTATGCCATGTAGTAAAAATAATTTGATAATATTAAACAAAGTAATATATGCTCACTTAACCGATGTTTATTGTGGGTACTGTTTAAATAAATTAAATTAGTGCATAGTAAGCATATTTAGATTTTAATTGTTTTAAAATAAAAACAACATTTTAAAGAGTGTTTTGAGCTAAAAAAAAAAAATTATTTTAAAAATATTAATACATTTTTTTTTTTTTTTTATGAAAACTTTTAATCAAATTCAAACAAGTTTTGAATTTTTGTTTTCATATTATTTTGATTTATATTTATATTAAATTATACTGAATTGTCGCTAAATTTTATTAATAAGTACCTATATTACTTTATTTTTTTATTTTCGATGTATTTGTCATACATTTGTGCGGTTATAGATTATTGGACATATTATAATCTGATTTATGTAAACTCATAGAAATGCTACTTGTTCTATTAGGTACAAACTTGTATATATATATATATATATATATAATAATCTTGTACCAAACAATATGTCTTTATAAATTGTTGGAAAGTGATGAAACTTGGTATCAATTACAAAAGATTGACATACGTGTGGTTGGCAACACATCACACCGCACTATAGAACTATTTCGAGTATTTCGAGATATAATGTATTAATGTATCATAATGTTTATTTGAAAATGATCGTTGTTTCTTTTGAACATTTGCAAGAATTACTTTACCGTAGAGTGTAAACGTGAGTTGATGGTAGAATACGAAGTTAACACGATTTACAAAACGTTCCGGGTAAATTTATTAGCCGATATCGTGTTACAAATTGTTGTTGTTATTCTATATACTATTACAGATATAATATATACATGTATACAAAATATATGCTCTGCACAAACTCCAATTAGCATGTTCTGTTAATTATTACACACACACAACCACACTGTGCATTACTCATAGGTAAGCACTAACTACGATTGTGTACTACAACTACTACTTTTACTGATACTACTAATCTCCTTTACTGCTGTTGTTGATGCAGTGGAGTCGGAGGGAAAGGAGGATGACGACAGGTAATATCACACCCATGCATCAGACAAAGGGTTGTATTCTGTTTCTGTCATGATGTGTCATCATAATATCTTACGCTTTCCGTTATCATGTATACTGTAGCCGCCATCCGTATGTGTACCACATTACTTGCAATATAGTCTGTGAACCTTAACCTAATCGAAACTTACGAAAAGTGCAAACTTTAATAATATCGTATATACAATATACATACAAGGACTTCATAGTGAAGATATTGATAGTAATATATTTTATGGAAGTATTAGTCATTCAGAACATAATATATTATATAATGTAATAACGCAAAAATAAAGGAAATTAAAGAAAAAAATAAAAAAAAAGTATTAAGGATTTAGGATTAAAGTTATGAAGATTTTTATTTATAATTAAGAATAATAAAAATCTGTGTATTGGGTTTTTTAAATAGTTTCTCGGCAAACACAAGGGACACAAGCCTTGAATTAATGCCGTATTTACTATAAGTTATATTTTAAATTATTTTTAATATATTTTATATTATTTCAAATTTCCCTATATTTGCGCGATTACCTTCCTCCTGATCGTCGGAGGGCTCTCGAGGTCGTAATTCGAGAATGACCAAGTATACCGTTAGTAAAATGTATATATTGATTATTAAAATTA
>VUJU01000570.1:0-96066 GCA_009835225.1 Aphis craccivora | reverse complement strand
GTATACATTTTCTAACCTAACCTAACGTTGGTGTTGAATGTTATAATGTTTAGTAACAATAAGAATTTGACAAACTATTTTGAAGTATTTTGTAGAAAAAGTAAACATTTAATTTAATTATTCCAATTCAAATATATATTAAATACTAAATAATAAAAAAAAAAAACATACACACACACACACACAATTTTAAACTAACATTATATTGTTAGAGTTATAATATTGTTAGAGTTCTGAGCTCAAGAAACAAAAAACAACAGAAAAATAAATAACTGTGTAATAAGACAAATAAAAATAAAAACAATTCTCCACTTGTTACAATGTATAATATATATTATGTAATATGTATGTTGGGCATTTTCTACAATGCCCGGCGTTATATAAAATGGCCTTAGTATATTGGGAAATATAGATAATATAATATTTTATTGTAACATTTTTAGTCAAAATGGCCAGATTTAGCACTAATTATTTTTGGTGGATTTGAATTAGTTATACATAGTGTGTTTATTTAGTAATTAACCTAGCCTATTTAACAATCAGGATAAATAATTACTTTATAGGCTCTTAGCTATCATAGTTTCTGCTAAGAATATCCTTTTTTTCATGGAAAAACGTGTATTTAAAAGTAGCTTTTTATTGATTAATTGCAAAGATTTTATCATGTGTAGATATGTCAGTATAAATTTATTTGAAATTAAAATAAGAAATTATATTTTTTAATTCGTTTGATATTTGTTGTATTTGATTTCTTTAATATTGAGTTAAATTTCTCCTTTTCTCGTAAAACTTCACTCCACATTTGTTAATTGTAACCAAACATTTTTTAAAATGTAACGTTATATATTTTTTTAACTAGTGATCATAATTTATGTAGCTTCAAGTATACTAAATAACTTGATTCATAGGTTAGGAATTCTCCAAGTTATTATAGTTACTTTCATGAAACGTTAGACTCGTTGGAGTGTGAAGAGCTTTCAAGCTTAAAATTAGTGAAAAATTATTAAATAGCTAAAATATTTTTGTAAATTATTGAACACCTAATGTTGTTATCATTATTATATTTTTATCATATTTGTTGTAGAATTTAAATTTAATAAAACTAGGGTAATATACATCTTTTTTTTCATATTGTATAAATAAACAAGCATTTTTATACTTTTTCATCACTAAATCCAAAAATAAAACCAACAATGACTCAAGGGATAAAAAAAAATAAAAATATCACAAAAACTTTCATGGGTTCAAAAGAAATATCTATGTCAAATGCCAAGTAAATCGGTTCAATGGTTCACGAGTTCATGCGTTACAACTAAAAGCGACATTAAATTTTATTTATTTTCATTATAAGAGTATAACTAAAATGTATGACATAGATACTTTTGGATGGATAAATTTTTTTATTTGAAGCTACTTTCATACAATACTCAAGTTTCTGTTGTAAGTAGTTGAAGTATAATATAAATTGTTGTTAACCTATGTTATTAACCTAACTATTGCAACCTTTAAAAAACAGAATCATAGACGAATTACCGCTTAAATATATTCCGATTTATTGTCTCACGTAACAGAGAATTTTATAATTTTTAACTAATTTTAATTTTATAATACGTTAAGTTATTAAAAAAAGAAATAATGGAATAACAACTTAAAGAATGATATTTTTTACAATTATAATAAAACGTCTTTCACAATCACTAAAATCCATTTACAATGGAATAATAAAACATGAAAATCATTTTATTATATTATACGATAGTCAAAAAATAATTTAAAATATTATACAAGCAAATGTATAATTCACAACATATGTTATTATAATACTTAGTATACATTATATATTAAAAAGCTTTTATCTAGAATTTTTAGATTTATATTGTATTCGAGTTTGAAACTATACTTTTTGAATAATAACAAATAATTAAAATCGTTTGAGGATAAATCGTTATCGTTACGCTATTTCCTGAAAATTTCAGATTCAAACGCGCTTAAAATTTTTCCTATAATGATGCTAAGAGTTTTCTCAATAGTTACTTGAAGGATAACTTATGGAAAACTTAGTGTTGTATTTTTAATCCTTAGTTATAAACACAAACAATTTTATGATTTTTCAACTTCAAAATTACTTGCAAATTTTCGTGTTTTCGACAGATTTCGTAAAAATTTGATTTATAAACGCTTATAAAAAAAATTATGACTAACGATTTTTAGTTTTTAGCTACAATAAGTACAACTCATAAGGAACCTTGTATTAAATTTTCAAAACTTTTTGGTCATCCAAATTTTTTTTATCGACACTTCAAAAAAACTTTCTCAAAAAAATCAAAAATTTCATTGGTCTATAAATAACTTAAAAAAGTCAAAATTTAACTGTATATAGATAACACTAGCATAAATATTTGGTGAAAATTTCAAGTATTTATAGTGATTATTTTTTGAATTACAACCATATGAAAAATCGATTTTGTCATAAACTGGTTTTGCTTAAAAATTCCCGTTTTTCCTTAATTTTTTTTTGGTTTTTCCCGATGCTTTTGGAAACTATTTGGAAATTCAAAAAATGACCTCCCCATTGCACCAACTAGATGTCTAGATTTATTTTGCTATCGAAAACCACCCCCAAAGTTTGAAATTGAAGCATTATTTCGACACTTTCTCGTGTACACAGACACAAAAAAAAAAAAAACACACACACAACATTGTAAAATCAATACATTCATCTCCCCGCTCAGAATCTAAAAGAAATGATGCGATCGTAAAAAAAATGTATATTTATGTCACGATTTTGATTATGATTGTAATTTTTTATATAATTATAATTTAATCTGATTTTTATTGCATTATTACCCGAATAAGAAACTAATTAAATTTTTTTTACATGTTTTTATTTTTATAAAAACTATTAAGATTGGAGTAAAAATAAAAAAAAAAATCTCTTTTTATTATTACGCATATTACGAAAATGAATATCGATTTATTTGCCTTAAAAATTGTAAAAACAAAAATGTCTGATGAGAATTATAGATAATTGTAAAATTACCAATTATTTGAATATGTATTTTATAAGATTATAACAGTGGTATATGTCTAAATAGGTAAAAGTACATTATATTTCATGGTTAGCAACTTACATGAAGTGCATTACACAATCCGGTTTTTTTAGGCAAATTTAAAGGTCGCTAATGTATGTGATTCGAGTATTTTATTCTAGAACCTTAATTTGTTTTCTATCGTTCTCTTGATATCATTGTGTTTGTACGATAACTGTAAGCATATTTAATATAAAATAAGTATCATAACAACAAAATTTCGGTACAGCTAAATTTTATACATTCATCAATTAAAGGTAGGTACATTATAATTATTCGATAAAAGATTCAATGAATCGTCTCTGATAAATTACTCATGTTTTTATTTTTTTTGTACAATTTAATTAAATAAAAATGAAAATTGTATTACATTATTGCTATAGTGAATGTTAAATGAACGCAACACATAAATTTTTGCTATACTAATTTATCTATCGTTTCCTAAACTCTAAGTGGCATTTAGAAAAAAAAAAGGAGTAGAATGAGATATTTGACTTAATAAATATTTATTTCAATAAACGATAACATTGGCCGGGCTAATCTATATTTCCATACAATGTATTTCCGGTATTGATATATATTTCAAATGTGTATATGGGAGAAAGTGAACATATTTTAAATATCCAGAAAAAGTATTGAGTAAAAAAACAATCTGTTGCTCATTAAAGTAAAAACAATAACCCTAACTGTTATTATAATATAATATAATAGTATTTTAATTGATTAACTTCTATTTGATGCATACCTAAATGTATCGGCGCATTATCTTTAAACACTTCTATGTATACATACTAACAGTTTTCAAGATTTTTTAACCTAAAAAGGATAAATTTAATGTAAAGTGATCTATAAAAACCACCTTTAAAGTTTCTCATTGAATCATTTCTCTTACTTAAAATCATGTTTTTAGTATACACATTAAATCATTTATCATAAAAAAATTAGTATCCTTTCATACAGAATCTACGTTGATGTATAGATGGATAATATTTTAGTAGTATTGATTATTTGTATTTGCATGCTTCAGGCCTGTATTATATTAAAACTATTTTTTTTTTTTTTTTAATATTTGATTTGTATAATATATGTATTATTAATATGATTTATCATGTTTCAAATTCCACATTGTTGATAGAACATAAATGAGGTTTATTATGGTGTGTGTGTGTGTGTGTATTTAATATAGAAACATATTATACAGTGGTTCGATGCATGTACCTCATAAATATAGGTAAATAATAAAACTAATAGATAATTTATTAAACGAGAATATTTTATTTACGGATACGTTAATTCTATCAAAAACCCGTTATGAATATATTAGAAAAAATAAAAAACAAACAATTTGTGGCCCTGGAATAAACATATATTGCGCTCAACATAGTTATAATGGTGGGGAAGGACGAAGGAGAAGTCTACTTTGAATTTTTAAGTGAGTAGTACTATAGTTTAAATATAACTGGTATAGGTAATAATATTATATCATACTTAAGATTGTTATGTCATGCCAACATTAATTTTGAATGCGCTGAAGTCCGATTAGAATACAAGTTGAAGATCGGTGATTTATTTTAAACCTATTCACAACTCAATAATTTGTCCTTGACCTTAACAAAATTATAATGTATTATATTATTATTAAAATGTGATGTAAAAAGTAAAAGTATTTAAAAAATGTATTTTATTTTTTTCAGTTATAGCATTATGTTTATTATTTTACATTTAAGGTGAAAATACCTACGAAAAAAAAATACATAATTCAAGTAGGTAATAGTTTTAAAATATATAATATTCTATAGGTAGCTGTAAATTACAAATTATAACATAAATACCCATAACCTCACAATATTACCATTTAATAATATTGAATTATGAATAACATTTATAATTTACTGCTTATAGTAATAACATCATTTCAATTTGAGATTATTAATCAATAAATATTAATCAGAAATTCCGTATTTAAACTATAAACAAAAGTATATTGCATATTATTGTTTAAGTTAACATGTAAAATTGTCATATAAATATTCAATTGAGACAATACAGTACTTTAATTGTAATAAATTATAATAATCATATATATAACATTATCAGCAGTCAAATACATATCAACAATTTTTATTAGAATAATTATACATAATTAGAATTGTTGTATATATGTATTAAAAACTGTTAACGTACTATTTGTAAAATAAAATATTGTGACGATCAATTAATAGTTAACGAACTGATTATCAATCAATAGTAATTTGCTTTATTTATAATATACATATTACTATGCACAAGGTTTGTCAATTATTTTGAATGTAGTAACATAATTTATCGGTATATAATTATTTCACTTTTTCCTCCTATTAAACGACAAGTACTTGTTTTTTTAATATACTACAATGTAGTATATTAAAAGTGTAATAAGTAATTATTATAAGTAACTTATGTTTAATAATTTATTTATTATATTAAGCCGTAGGTGTTACAAAATAACATTATATTTACATTAGATCAATAAAATGCTTACTAATCGAGTATAACATCATAGATTTTCAGATTCACGTGGGTAAATACTGTAAAAATGCAATAAAAAGCCATGTAAGCGTGTAATATTATAGAGATAACAAGTTTAATTAAGAACTATGGTTTACTTAGCTAAATTGTAAATCATAACTATTGAAAATTTGAAATCCAATTATATTATATCATACGTCATTATTAACTATGCAGTTTTCTTTTAATTAAAAATATTGATGATTGAGTTGTGTTATTTAGAAATCAGTAGGTGCGTGTTTAAAATGAATTAATATAATATTATGAATATCCATCGTTTTAAATTTTAAGTATTATCAAAATTTTGATGAAAAATTAAATTCCTTGTACATATTATAATATAGGTACCTACACTTGTAAAATAAATAAACTTTATAATATACATATATATGTTATATTATATACGTTATAATGTTATGTCTTTCAAATTATTATTATTATTTTTTAAACTATAAAAGTTTATAAAGTATAAATTTAAATATTGAATTAATATTTGTAATCCCAACTTTTACGACTATACTATACCTAGGTAGGTTATTATTAAAATATGAATAAATGGTAATCAATTTCACATTAAATTGTTTCATTTCTTTAAAAGTAATAAAACTTTTGTAATTTTATAAATAATATTATAGGTACTCAATTACTTGTTTAGAACAAAAATATAATAATGCTTAAAAAAATTTAAAAACTATCTAAAAAACACATAGCTGTAAAAAAACTGGATTTTTATGGCATCAACTAAATCATGTCTGATACAAATAAATAATTAATAGAAATTCAATATCGATACCTAATAATCATTTATAAGGTATTATGCTTACTTAATATCTTCTAAAAACATGATGCGAGGATATTTTCAAACACTTTAACAATAATATTGTTAGCAATATATTGTACTATATTAATACTTCCTTTAATCTATAATATTTTATAAAATTGTATATTTTTACATAGACATAATATATTATCATATCATGGAACATAAAATATTCATTTGTATGGAGACATTTTTTTACACGATAATAAAACAATAATAACATTGTTCGAAATCATACATAATTCATTATTAACATGAAAACTATTTGGCGTGTTTTGTTTTGAAACTTCAGTATTTTTTTTTTTTTTTTTGTTATTATTATTTGTAGTTTTCGTCATAATTTATTTCGGCACGAGGTATAATCGTTTTTCTAACAACATTGGCAAACCGTTAGCGGATAATTTATGCTTTGCGTGAGCGTGTATAATAGTAAACTTACATCATACGTTGAAAATCGCAATATCGAGTGGAGAACCGCAGAACGGTAGACGTACCTATATGTTGCACGGAAATAACTTCCGCATCACCTTGTAGCACATTATTTTAATGTGTCAACGCCTAATTAAATCACATGAAAAAAAAAATAATAATTCGTGAAAAATAAAATATAATATTATTATGTTCAGTCACACGTCATATTATTATTATTAGGTACTTACCATGTCTATTGGCATTCATGACAAATCTTATATTATTTACAATAATAATTGTACGCGTGTTCGCCTGAACAATGTTTTCGTTCCCTAACGTGGTCACTATGGTGTTTTTTGATGGACCCACCTGAAAAATACTAACTATGCGTTTTGTTTCAGTCTCACCAAGTGTCGACTGTCGGGACGTAACCAGTTTTCTATTCCCACATGATTAGACTGTAGGCTGTATAGCGTGAAGGAAGGAACACGCTCCAGTACGGTATGAATGCTATACTGCCGTGACACGAATTCTTAATCAATTTCTTATGTAACTAATATTATAATATTAAGTTTTTCATTACAAATAAATCAATATTTCAATAAATCCGTCAAAATCGAGTTATCGTCACGATGAGTAAACCACGTGAGTACCTATTTCATTTTATTTTCATTTTGACGATACAACTTTTACATAAACTTAAATCAGCCAAACTTTAAAAGTAGGTACCTATATAGGTATTATCGGGTTTTGAACAAAGTAGAATATTGAGAATTTCGGTACCTAGATACTGTCCGATTTTGATGGCCAATGTTTTCAAAATTGTACATTTTCCAGACTAAATATAAATGCCTGGTAAATAATATAAATATTACAGTTACTTGCTTTATTTTGTTTTAGTATGACAATATGCAATAATATTTTACTTTTATATAACTTTTATTTTTTATAATTAATCTTATATTGTACAATACGATCACAAATATAATAAGCAAAACTTCAAAGTTAAATCAATATAATATCGATAGTTAAGTTCATAAATACTAAATTTATTTCAATAAGTAGATACTCTATCAGTGTTGTAAAATAATAATGAAATATAATGATAGAGAAATTGATACATGAATTTAAAATGTTGAAATACAGATCTAATGCAGGAACAATAGTTTCATAATATTATAACACTATTATAGTTCTTGACTATCAATTTAAAATAATGCGTAATGAACGCCGGTCAACAAATACTAAATCGCAAAGAAATATCATAATTTTATAATTTATAAATATAAATAAACATTAAAATATTGTTAATAATCAAATAGCAATTGGTTTTCAATTGCATTTTTTATTTTCTATTTGATTTAAAACATAACAAACTACGTCACAATTCTGATTGGCTTCATTGTAATTTATCAGTATAAATTTAACATTCAATGTATCCTGAAAAAATAGTATTTTAATAAGATGTCTAAAAATACCAAAGTTTAAAAAAAATCTCAGTACTTTTCTAAATAATAAAATTCTAAAATAAAAAAAACGGGAAGTTTTCAACATAATATTTTGATTTCTTTATTTTTTTATAATTCAAAAACGAATACCTAGTCTGTTGTATTCAATTTTAAAGAAATGTTATGGCAAATATGTTTCTTATTAAAATTCATTTAAAATTAAAAATGTTAGCTGTCCATTAATAGCTCAAAAATATTAATAAGTTCTAATATTACCATAAAAACATATCAAGTAGGTATAATACAAATGTAGTATAAATACTTGGTAAAAATTCAAATTATTGTTACGGTTAGGTACTTAAATGTACTTAATTTGTAAAATAAATATGGAAAATAAAGAGTCACTATTTATTTTTATATCCATTTGATATTACAATGTTTGAGAAATCACGATAATTGATAACTATATTCCGTACCACGAGAGAACGTGTATGAGTCATGCATCTAAATAACATACTTACAACGTATACGAATTATCTCACCATGCTGCGTCGCTTAGTATGCAAATGCTCAATGAAAGACGATTCGGTCGATCTGAGTCCTTTCGTGGCGTGGAGTGTATTTTCAATATTTTATGAAACATTTATAAAATCTTCAATTTGTATTTTGTCTTCAATTTTCGTCATAAGTAGTTTGTAATAGAACTATAATAAAAACATAACATTATTTTTTATGAACAGTTGAAGATTAATTTTGGACGAAATTGCATGTTAAAACGATAAAGAACGAAGTTAGGTTATTAGTTATTATTTTTATTTAGTTACTATTAAGTTAGTTATTATATTTTACAATTTAGAAACATTATTCAATGGACTTAAACGTATATGTATATATAAAGATTAATTTTAGATATTATATATTTATACCGTGGGGCGTGAATTTATTCACACTGTAGTACTAAAAAGTACTTATAAACTAATAACAATATTACTATATTGTATAAATTATATTTATTATTTTTAAATAATATTAATAATATAATAAATACTATATTTTTTTTTAGAAAACTAAATCAACCTACCGTAATATTAATAGTATATTATATTAATAGCAATATCAAAAAATGGTTTCGATCTTAATAATACCTAGTAGGAATAGGTGATAGGTCTCCGCTCAGAATGAGTTTTATTAATGGTATATTATTATTCATTAGATAGAGTGGTACACACTTTTTTATATAACAATAATATTCAATAATTCAATAATTCAAAAACACGTGTTTTTTGATGTTTGTTATATTTAATATATCTATTAAATTAATAATTATTATAATTTAGTTAAAATTATTGGAGTAAGTACTTATTTATGTGTTTTTTCTGTATTAATTTCAAATGTTTGATTTACTTTAACATAGTAATATTAATGTAATCTAAACAATACATTTATACCTGTAGTATATTCAAATAAAGGTTTCTAAGGGCAATCAATATTCATTGGCTATTTTAAAATATTAGAATTGCTAATTTACATGAATAAGTTAAACCAGGGGTCTCCAAACTTTTTTATTCAAGGGCCACAAAAAATATCATCATTTCTAAGCAGGCCAAAAGTTTATACATACATATTATAACACATATAATTTTTAATTTTTAAATGTTAGATATCATCTCGTATATTTATTATCCTATGGGGGCCGGTGGCCGGTTAAAATTTGTTCGAGGGCCGTATCCGGCCCGCGGGCCGTAGTTTGGTGACCCCTGAGTTAAACGATAAGAAACATATACCTAACTAATACAACGACTTTAGATTGAATCTTAAGAAAATTTAAATTCTATTTAATTTCTTAATTTTAAATATTACAACTTCATACATTATTTAAAAAAAAATTATAGTTATATATATATATATATACAACAAAAATAAAAGAATATTAATACAAATGTAAAATTCTAAAAGCAATAACAATCGAACAAACAAATTGTTGTGAATGTGTAATAAAGTGATGTTTTTTAAATTTGATCTCTTAAATCTGATATGTCCAATGTCCATATTGTGAATTCTAATGGTACCTATTAACAATATAATAAGGGTACTTTAAACACTCTTATAAATAAGTATAGATCATTAATTGAAAACAACAGTCAATATTTTTACTACGTACCTATTGTTATATTATAATTTATTGTTTTATACGAGTATAATGTGAGCAAAACCTTTTCAGCTAATGTTCCAAATGCTAGGCTTATCCTATTAAAGAAAAAAATGACAAAATGTTTGTTATTATAAAAGTTTTATATGTTACAATAGAATAAATAAATTAATTAAAAATAATTTAACCAAGTTCTTTTAGATTTTACAATTAAATATTATGAATAGTTAGAGTTGGGTGGTGATTTCATTAGAACTGTTTCCAAGTACCTAACGGAAATGCATTGGAAATTACTTTTGAAAAATTTCCTATAATACAACGAGTTACAGTTTCAGTTCGTTTAAAGTTACATTTCTATTAATTAAAAATAATTTTAATAATTAAAAAATAATAATATTATTATGTTTATAATGTGGTTATTGAGCATGCGCAAAAACAAATATAAAATATATGTATGTTATTTTTAATTATTCACAGTTTAGTTTTCAACGGCTATGACATGTTAGCTAGTGTTGTAAATTATGATAAAAGTTAAATACTTTAATTATTTACCTAATTATCGTTTCTCTAAATACACAGAGCAGCGTTTTCAAAAATTAGCTTAGACCTACTTACCTATAAGTACAATGATTATTACCTATTGTCTATTGAAAAAAAAAATAATATAAATTAATATTTAGTACTATTTTTGAATAGTGAATAGTAATAAATTAATAATGTTTTATTATATTAAACAATATAGGACTAACCTAATATAGTGTTTAATAATAAAGTAGGTACAGTGAAATAGATGATAGAATAGGGAATAAATAATACAATAAATAGTTATAGGCTTAATTAATATTGTTAAGAGCATATTGACTATTTTTTTTTCTAACGAGAAGTAACATAGTTTACTTTTTAGATTGAAATCCAAAGTATTATTTTATTACTTTAATCCATAATTATTAGTAACGAATAAAGTAACTTAATAAAATTACTTTTTAGAAGTAACTTGCCCAAAACTGATACTAGATGTATAGTTATACTCATATAAGACATTTGAATAAAATCATTACAATTTAGAGTAATCATCAGTACTTTTTTTTTCAGTTGACATTTCCTATACAATTTATGTTATGAATTTGGTAGATAATTAAATAATTGTATCATAAATCATTACTATAATTAAACATGTTAACATACATAATAATGGTGAAACATAATATTATATCAATGAAATCATAGTAAAATATTGTGATTTAAATATGTGTTTATAAATCGAAGAAAAATTAAAATATTATAAAATATTACAATATTTTAAAATGTTTCAACACACTTGGAATTTTATTTTTACCATGGCGTGACTTTACGTGCCGTTAAAAAAAATATTGCAGTGTCCCGTGTTTGAACTTCGTGTCCCGACAAACTTCAAACGGAATCTTTCGAGCTCTTTGTCCTCTGCTTATAGGAAACAGTCTCGTTTTAATCCAGTAGTGCCCATACTATTCTATATGAGTTAAAATAAAAAAATAAAAACGTATACACAAAACGAATACAAAACAAAATTTTTACTTTTAAATATTGAATAATTGCAACCAGAGTTGATAATTTAAAAAAAAAAACAGTTTTTGCATAACAATGTTCCGACGAACAATATGCTGAGTAATGAGAATGAGACATCTCATACTGGTGTATTGCACAGTGCCACAGTGTAATTATGAATTCTCACGATCTAACGACTCGCCTTAATTAACAAGAAAACATTATTTCAAACAAACATCTTTGAAAATATCAAAAGGTATTTTTAGCCAAACTTGTATGCTCCTATTTCTTTTTTTTTTTATAAATTTACTAGTCACCCTATGTTAATATATTATAGAATTATTATTTATTGCAGAGTCGTGGTTATGATTTTGTTCTGGGGGGGCTCATTAAGTCAAAGAATTAGACGATTAAACATTAAAAAAAAAAAAAAGGCTCTGGGAGGATCTCTCCTAACCTCCCATAACTACGCCACTGATTTATTGCATATTAATAATATTATTTATTTTAAATTTTCATTCTGGACACGTTCGCATTAAAAAGTATTCATAACGGGAAAATTTATGTTTAATTTTCTAACACAAATATATTGATAATATATTATCTATCCATATCTAAACAATAATAAATTACATCAGTCTTGCTTATAAGTTTTTACAAACATATTTATCATTTTGTCATTTCACCAGTTGTTATATTATTTTTATTGGTCATACAATAACAACTTACTATTACATTTCTATACAAATCGTATTATGTTCAGCTATCTAGCGGCTATTTTAGATACTATTTAATATACCCTACAGAAAGCATAATGGTTATTTTAAAATACTAAATACAGAAATTATATAAATAAATTCTTTGATTTTAATTACGAAACCACAATTTTTTATGTTATGGAATTCGAAAATAATCATATAAGTACAAACTTTATTATTGTATCCAGTTGTGATTGTAATTGACTAAATTCTACCCGAACATTATAATGTCACTGTAACACACAGAACAGTTAAAAACGAAAGTATATCATTGTTTAAATTATACACTATGTCAGGGCTTAAAATTATGTGCAGTAGCTAATATTAAATGTATTACTTTTTGTACTTTAAGTGAAGTTATTTTGTTTTTAATTTTAAAATTTTTATTTATATAGGTATCAACCACTTTTATAGAAGATTGTCTTATATTGTATTTATTATAACTAATTATTAATAAATACCCAAAACGAAGTTATAGGTATATGTGGCAGTGGCATGTGTACTACTAAGTCTATGTATATTATCTAAAAATATTTTGGAGTATGGAATTAGGTGTGTAGTAGCAAAATACTCTAATTTTAGGCCCTGCAATATAATATTTTGTTTACTAACATGGTAATGTATATCTTTGATTTGTTACCAATATTCCTAAAGATTTTTAAATAACATATATTTTTATATTTTATAATTTCCACACGTGTCAAATTCTAAAATACATTAGACACTACAGTATGCATAGACTTTAAAATGTTCAATATAATTTCTAAATATTAAATTAAAACTATATTTTAATACATATTATATATTAATTAACATAATACCTACCTATAAAATTTAAAATTTAATCGGTTTTTTGTTTTATTTATAATTATCAATTTGCCTGTGTTTAATGGGGTTATGTTAATATCGTAATAGTAGTTATATTATTTTTTTTAAAGTTATTTTGTACCATTAAACATAACCAAATTAAAATTTGGATTATTGTTGCGGGTAAAAGATTAACTAAAATTAAACGAACCATTATTTTAACGTTTTTAAAAAATTAATTTATCCGATGAGCTACGTTTTATGTGATGTTTAATGATAATAAAAATAACATTATTATATGCACTGTTAATAAATGTATGTATATTTTTTTTTTATCTAGACAAAGAACCAAAGATGTGTATTAACTGCAATAAGAGAAAGTAAGTACCTATAATCAGATAAAATCAACACAATAAAAACGCATGATAAACTGTCAACTGTTTACCATACTATTGTTTTAATTCGCGTAAAATATTATGTACCTATAGGTACACTTTTTAAACCTATTGATTAAAAATAAGGAAATGCATAGATAATTATTTTTGAATAGGTTGCATCTTTTCAGTGATTTTATCACATACATATTTTTATACGTAATACATTATTACAAGTTACAACACATAATTTTCAAAAATTATTGTTAATACCTATAGTAGTTATTTCATAAAAAATGTTATTTTGTTTTAGTAACTTATGTCATTATCTGTTGTATATCACAATGACAGTTTTTAATTGTTATATGGTGTTATTCGTTTGTTTATAAAATAATAATACCTACTTTCACTACTTTAACAATATATAAATAATGTTGAGGCCAAAATTATTTTAATATTTTCATGGGCAATTCTATTTTTCTATGTTTTATGAAAAAACAATTTTCCATACAATTTTGACATAATACCTACATTCTACATGTTATAAAAAAAAATAAAAGTATACTTCAATACTCTATAGTTGTGTCCTGTGTTTATAATATTTTATATGTACCAAACCAATTTGGAAAATAATTACGTTTTAAACTACCTATCATTTGTTAATTGCCATTGTGAAATTTTCAAACAATTATTTCAAAATTAAATAAATTATGGGAAATACAGAAGCTCTATTAATGTCCACCGCTTAAAAACAGCATTGTAGAATAATGAGCAGTCTGCAGTCTGCACACATAATAATTTCTCGTTAGGTAGAAAAAATTATCTGTATAAAGTGAACATTTTGTTTGTAAAATATAATGCATATAATTTATATTGATAACGATTTTAATTAAATATTTGTGTAAAATGGCACATAATAATTATTATTGTGTATCGTATTATGTTCAAGGGCGTGCTATACGACAGTGGGCTTCTTTAGTATCGCATTCGTCATCATTTTCTTACTCGTGCCTGCTATTTGGAGATATTCACCTTCCATTCAAAAGAGTATGATATTCCTGAATCATGGTAATTATAATATTATATATTAATTATATAACTGCATTGATCATATCATTATAATTTTAAGACTTGTCAATTGAAGGCTCTGAGTACGGCATGTGGATATTTCATTTAAAAAAAAAATATATATATATATACAGATACATTTTTTATAAAAGAACTAACTGCCCGATTTTAATTTTTTGAATCAAGGAAAACAATAAGATGATTCATTGAATCAATGAAGTATTGATTTGGATAATTGTGAAACCAAGTTGTTTATAGATGCGATCGATTAAATTAAAATAAATTGATAAATTACTTAAACTTTCGAAAAAAAAATATGTTACATAATCGGTTGTTGCGTCAAAAATATATTTTCCAATATCTATACTATTATAATATAATTATATAAACAATAAAAATCAACATTACGCGATGGTCATGCTGACTAGTGCTTTCAATTAATACAATACTCGATGATTTTCATTATTATTTAAAACAAACATACATCGTGCAACGTACTATTGTGGCCTCGTATTATGTTATAGTAAAGTGTATAAATTATACGTAGTCGCATACTTACATAAATATTCTTTGCTAAATTACTACGAGTCAATTATAGCTTTACAATATTCATCGCGAGCATATTGCTACATGTTTTTTTTGTTTTATTTTAGACTATATGCCTGTTGTACAAAATTATAGTTATCCAGAAGTTTATGGCATGGACGGAACTAGAAATTTTTACATTGATACAAAAGACAACATAACGTTAGGAGTGTGGTAAGCAGTTATTGTAATAACTAAAATAAACTATGAAATTTAATCACTTATTCGACAGCATTATGGTTATTTTAAAAAAAGTTATTAATTATACATCGATTCAGTTTATAAAAGTAAAAAAAAATATCTAATAGTTTAAAACTTTATATTGTTTGCATACTATGCATTGATCGCTTAAATACTTCAAGGCGTTTTTATTGTCATACTGTTTATCTAATACCTATTAATAATCATTCATCACAGGCATCATATTTTTTTTTTCTTATTTTTGGACTGCTTTCACCTAACAAAATTTTTTCTATTTTAATCTACAAATAAGTAAATTAATTATAATTATGATACAATATTATTAAATATAAAATATGTTTTATTTTTTATATGTAAGTATACATACTATACTTCTTATAACGACTGTTCTTTTTTTTCTAATGTTATTAGAGCCATATTCAATTATTAAATGAATAGTACATTGTATTTAATAAAAGTTCTTGAAATTTTGTTAGGTAACAACATTTTTTACATTTTTCAACAAGTTGTTTATTTTTTTTTGAAACAATATTTTTTACAATTTAAAAAAAAAAAATGAAAAAAGTGTGTTTTTAATAATACTTTTCAAAACAAAAAAAAAAAATACTTTAAATCATATTTCAAATAATTTGGCGTATTAAAATTAAAAATAATTTTTATTTCATGAAGTCACTTCTAATCATTCGTATTCGTATCAATACTTTACTAATACAATTACAGGCACATATTACCTAGTAACTTGATTGTACAATATGGAAAAAACGAATCTAGTTACGAAGAACTTTTGAGTCACGGGGAACCAATTATTATATACATGCATGGCAACTCTGGTACCCGCGCGAATAATTTACGGATGAAATTGTATCGCAAACTCCGAGATATTAACTGCCATGTGATAGCTGTAGACTATAGAAGTACAGTTCAACTTTTGTCTAATTTCGATAAAATATATATTCGATTAATTCGAAAATCGGTTTGTTTCAGGTTATGCCGATTCTACGGATGCCAAACTCGACGAGACCGGTTTAGTATTAGACGTAATGGAAACATTTAAATGGGTTCACAAACGCGCAAAAGGAAAACCAATCTTTGGTTGGGGACACTCTCTTGGCACCGGGTAATGTACTTTGTGTTTATTATGTAAAATGAAAACTTAATAAGAAATGATAATATATTATATGAATATACAATACGATTTAATATACGGTATAGACTTCGCTATGTTATTGACACGTCACTTTATTTTATTTAAATATTTATTTTATAGGTACTTTACTTTATTTTATTATGTATCTTATAGAAATTTCAGGTTCCGATAATATGAACAAAATTAAGGTTTTTAAGCCAATAATAAGGACTTGAGTAATTTTATAAAAAAAATTCGAAAATATTATTTGTGAGTTAGTTTCAAAACATATTATATTATATATATTCATTAATTTTTTACTTGTAAAGACATTTTCAAATACAAAATTATTGGGAAAAAAAAATGAACTTACTGTAGATGGTCTTTGGTCAATACAATTTTTTATATTCAATTATTTATTATTGATTACAATTTTACATATTACGTATACATAACAATGGAATAATTATTAATGAAGAGGTACATTCTACTGCACAGCGGAGTAATTTTAAAATCGATGAATATAACATTTCATTTTATTTACTAGTCGATAAGTTTAACAAAGTATTACAAGATTCTCTATAAATTGTAAAGGGGTTTAAAAAATATTCGAAAATTAACACCCTCATAGTTTTTACGAAATTTGTAAATATTGTTGAATTATTTTTAATAATAAATCATAAACATTTAAGTTTAAAACAAATTCTTCAAAATAATATAATCCTACTGGAAAAAAAAAGAACAAGAACAGAATTGGAATATTATGTACTCAAATTTATTTTTGATTACAGTTTCAAGTTTTGACTTAATTGTTGTTGGATATTCAAATAGAAAAAAAAAATAATTTAAAAAAGAAATGATTATTGTTATATTACTGATTACTGTAATTAAAAAATATTTGTACCTTACAATTTTGGACTAATATTATAAATCATTGCTACGAGTTAAAAATGTTTAATTTTTATTTATTTCTACAAAATAAATTATTTTAAACTGTATATTTTATTATACAGGTATTTTCAAAATTATCAATATTTTGAGTTTACGTACATTGTGTACAGATCACTTGCATAATTACTCAGACTAGTACCGGTCCGATTTTAAAACCATATTACTCAAAATATGATACACTAACGAGGGTGTGACATAATAGAACTCATACTAAATAATAATTTAAATATCACGCTGAACAATATTTAAACTTTTAAATATTTTGTTGTATTTTTCTTATTTTATGACTTTTACATTATGTTTGTTTTTTATAACAACTACTGAATTATTAGTTGCAACACAATTAATTCTTATTTTTATCTTCTAAAACGTCATGTTTTTAATGCTGAGTAAAATGTGAAAGATTTGGCTCGAAAAGCATGTAATTTTTCTATATAAACATTTTTTAGTTATAGAAACGTTTGAAATATTCATAAATCATCTTATTTACATAGAACAGCACATCAACAACATGACAGCATGCATTTTAATTATTAATACGTTATAATTCAGTACATACATTTTTTTTTTTTAATTATTTCCTAAAACATTAATCGATCTCTTTTTAACACTCTTCTAATATTACTTGTAATTTTTCCACTGCACAAATGCATACAGGCAAATTCTTTTTCGATTTTCGTTTTTTTTTTTATTTAATTTTTTTTTTTTGTAAGCTTATCACAGAATACCATTGTTCACTGTATTGTTGAATGTTTACTTAACGGTGAATTGTTTTAAAACAAAATATTAATAAACATTTTTATATTAAGTAATAATCGATAAAACCTACATTTTAAACCTGCAATTTTAAAATCTGACCAATCCTGTATTCAGAACACAAATTATAAGTCGTGCGTTATTATTTGAGTTTCATAAGTTATTTTGTGAAAATTAGAAAAATTGAATAAAAAAATATTGCAAACATAATGGGCTTTATTAAATTATTTTAAATTATTTAAATGTTTTTATATAAAAATATATATAATGTATGTCGCATATGTTTATAAAGCCATACCCTAAACTCAAATCAGGATTTTTTTTAACTAAAAAAAAAAAATGAAAATGTAATAGGTATATACATTTTAAATTAATATCATTACATCGCTGTTTTTGGCATAATGACTGCTATTTTTTTTTTTCATTTTATTGGATTCATACCTTGATTCTGGCTTATCCGTTTAAATTAATATCATTTAAAGCAGTTTTTGATGTATCGTTGATAATCGTTTGCACATAGTATACAATATTTAATCTGTAAACTGACAACTCAAGTATTAAAAATGTGTGTACACAATTGTGGTTGTGCATTTGTGCATAAGCGAATCAAAAAAAAAAAAAGAGAGAGAAAAGTACACCAAACGGCTATCGATCGTTGATCATCAATTTTATATAAACTTTACATATTATTTATTTAATTTTTGTAATAAATATTATTATATTTCGTCTAATTAATTGACTTAAATGTATTTTTAGTATAGATACAATAAAATAATAATTAGGTAAATATAGCGTGTAAACAACATGTGTAGTAATATCAAATGTTATAAATTATAAAAACTGATAAACAGTTAACCGTTATAATAGAATATAATGATTTATAACTTACTCTATATTATTTAGTGATAATATTACAATAATATGTATAGCAATAAAAGACCGTAATAATTAATTACCTGTTAAATAATTTACTTTATCTACTTAGCGAATTATACATTTTTATTTTATTTTTCAGTTGTCTAATTGTTCAATAACTGTGTTTGATTTTGTTTTAGAATTGGAGCACATGCATTTTCGTTATTGGAAAAAGAAAACATCTATCCAAGTGGACTTATTTTAGAAGCGCCATTCAATAAAATTAGCGAAGCAATTAGAGAATACTCAACTACTAAGGTGGTATAAATATACGTACATTTATTGATTATTATTTTGCTTAGCTTAATTTACTCACCTAAATAATATACAACCATTTGTTCATCCATAAGATGTTTGATATGCGGTATAACTTAAATTTTTAATGAGTAATTGTATATTTTCATTAGGTTCTTCGATATTTTCCTTGGTTTGATTTTTTCATTATTGACCCAGTCATTGCAAATGGAATTGTTTTTGACACAGAACAAAATTTAAAAAATGCAAAAGTTCCAGTGCTTATATTACACGCACGAGACGATATAATAATACCATACCAACTCAGTGAAAACGTAAGTATAAAAACATAATTATGTTTCAGTGTTTAATAATTATTTATCTACGTTATGATACATGGATTTAATATAAAATATGGACCATGTATATTTTTGTAATGATTATGATTATTGATTATTTATTTTCTTTCCCTATTCATTTAATCAATGTATAAATTTTTTTTATATTTTTCTTGTATTTTTTTGATTTTTTAGAATTTAGTAATTGCTTTATGTTTTATATTGATGCCAGCAACTCATTACTACATAATTTATAATCTAGAAACAATATATTACCATAAGCTTTTTAAATTGTAAGCTATCTTTCAATCATCTGCTGAATGTTTAGTAATGTTTACTATAATTATTTCCAAAAACTACACATATCATTTAACTAAAAATTAAATTTACTATAGGTTATGTCATTGAATAAATTGTTTATAGTAACTGAAATTGAAAAGTAGAATTTTCTACCTTTGCATTCATTTTTTTTTTTTTTACTGAACAAGTCCACAAACTATTTTTCTCTTTATCATCTTATTTTTAATTAAAAAATAAAAATACAATTAAAAAATAATAGTCTACATAAAATTATTGAATAAGTTCGTCCATTTTAAGGTTTGAATATTTATCTGATTTTGTTTATTAATCTGGTGAAAATTGACAATATATCTTTACAATAATGTTCACAATCATTTTATAATGATGTTTTTTATTATTATCAAAAATAACTATTTTTGCAGAGCAATAATTCTTCAATCATTAACATACATTTACAAAACATACACACATTTGATGTACTTAGTTTTTATGTTGCCCTTTAATAGGGTCATCAAAAATGTAAATGTCATACCCCTTGTTCAACAGTTATAGTATGCTGGAAGCATTCTACTTCATTGTTATAAATATCGTTTATGAATAAAATATTTTGTATTTGGTCATCATATTTTTTTTAACGTAAACAATTTTCATTCTATATATTTATAATGGATTTTCCCCTCTGATAGATGGAATATATAATATATGTATATTATATATATTAAACAATTTCTAAAAAAAAATCTGAATCGCATAATTGTCCACCATCTGTGACTCAAGTAGTAAATATTTCTGCTTACTTAATCGATCTACTTATTTCAGTTTATACGTGTACTTTCGGTTTTTTTTAATGATGACTTACTTTATTTTTGTCTTGTGATTACTTTTCTACTAGTTTTCTGTAAACAATTTATTTTGTAAATATATTAATAATTTATATTTTTTTTTATAGATTTACACGATAATTAGTTCATTTATATACTATCGTGATTCCACTCATAGATTTATTTTAAAAATAAATTTTTTTTTTCAATTACAATATTTAAAATATGAAGGGATCATTTCAAAAATTGTCTGATAATAAAGGATATGGATTAGTTATAAATCTTTCTATTACAAATGCATTCACAGAATATGAATTATTTATTTATTCTTTTTTTTACTAATTTAACTGTCAACTTTTACTGATTGTCAAACATTTTTCTTTAGCACTACTTTTTCTATTTTTTTAAAAACAACATGACATTATATACATTGAATATTATATCCTATGTATAAAAAATAAATTTTATCCATTTTGTTTTCCTTTTCAATAAAATAAATATACATAGCAATTAAAAGATCTAAAACTATGAACTACAGAAGAGATAATAAAAGCTTTAATACTAGATACAGGGGAACATCTACTTAACAATCTTCTATTACGAAACTATACAACGAAATATTTTATGGGACCATAAAATTTTCAGTCTAAAACGTATATGATTAACGAAAACAATTTCTATTTAACTAACTAATTTTGTGATGTTTTTCTACACCAAATTAAAAAACTTTTGAATATTCACATAAATATAAAGTGCTCGTATACTCGTTAATCAAATTTATTTAAATAAATGTGAACATTTTTATTGCCAGAGTAATACAGAAGTTATACTCAACAGGATATCAAAAAGTTTGTCGACAATAAAGAATAAAAATTATAATGCGTACGACCACATGGTAACAAAATAACTCTAGTCGTGTTTGGACATTAGAAATATGCTATTTTTTAACTTATTGGGTTTTATCTTTTTGGTTCAATTCTAAATAATGATAACGACCTACTGATTATTATGGCGTTATTATGGTATCTGCAACATTATGCGATCACTTACTGAATCCAGGAAAATACTTGTTAATATGTTAATTTATACCGCCAGACAATATATGTTGATGCATAAACAGTAAAATAATAGCTAGCTTCAGGTTATTGTTTTCGTGTAGATTTTGTATGATAATATAAAGTCGTTGTTGAATCACCGTTACTAATTTTGATATAAAACGGTTATGCGGAACATTTCGTATATTATAATGTGATAAGTCATTATTTTTGTGAGTAGGTATAGTTTAGAATTGTAGAAAAAGAAGCGTAGAGTATTTGTGGTGTTTTTTTTTTTTTTTTTAAATGTCCTGTGAAAGCAGAATGTTTGTTTGTAAATGTATAATATATTATGGAATATCAATGAAGTATGCATCATTTAATTTACCATATTTTTTTTTTATGAAAATATTTTGTATTACTCATATTTATGAAAATAATGAACTTTTAGTATTTTTTTTTGCCTAGTTAAGTTTTCGTTGACCAAAGTTTACTAGGAACATTCATTTTTATAGATTTATTAAATACACGTGGTCAGATAAATGACAGTATTTTTTACTCGCATAGGCATGTTCAACTTGTTAAAGTTAATAACTCTAACTGAAACACACATTAAATTACTTCTACTGCTCTCTGTTTCAAACCTTTCTTCTAATATAAGTATAGGTCTATTAGGTGTCATTCTCCATAATAATTTTTTCTATAATACTTTTTAGATTTATTACAATCATTATTATTTTCTAAACTTATAATATGAGTGGTATATAGTTTTCCTAGTATATTAATTTTAATTCGTATTTTATCATATTAAAAGTCTATCAAAATAATTTCAATGTGTCGAGTCCGGTTCCTGTAACTTTTGTCATAACTTTTATCACTATAGCAATGTGGGACTTTTATCTCAATATATTCACGTTCCTCGAAATAATGGTAAAATAAATAGTCTCTATTCCTGTCATAACTTCGTGGTCTGTTTTCGTAGTAATTCCATCGTTTTTTATTGGTATGTATTCAAAATATATAGATTTATGTTTATATTATGTATATTATACTCTTTAAATTTATTCATTTTTTTTTCTATTTATATTTTCTATGTATTATGTCTTCAAGCTTTTTCAGTCCTATTTTCTAATTTGATTTTTTTTTCTTAAATGTATTTTCCTATTCCATTTGTTGTTTGGTTTAATTAAAATACTTATTCTTTAAAATTTCAGTTTTATGTATTATACTGCATTATTTATTAATTTGGTTTTTTTTTTCAATTTTTTTTATGCGAGTTATATCTTATAATAAGAAACCAAATATAACTGTTTTTCTTAATCGCTTGAATCATATATGTAAATATAATCTACGTCTATATTTAAATTTCAATACTTGCATACCTTTATTTTCTATTACTATTATTGAACATAGTAGAAATTATGTTTATAGTATATTATTTATTTGGATTTCAAAATTTTATTGGAACCAATTGTTCAATCGAAGAATTCATGAAACTTCTCAAAACGATTCACTTTAATATTAATCAACTACCAATCATCATTTTTGGTCCATCGATTTTTTTAAAATTTACACTCTCTGTATCTTTTAAAAATAAGTAAATATATACATTTTATTTATTCAAATTTCACTTTCAATACAGTATACAGTATAATACAATACTAGTAAAGTATTAGTAATACAGTATTGGTTAATAATTTTTTTCTATCAAAATTTCACGTATCTATCCTAATGATTTATTTAAAGAATTAGATTTATTATTGCAGATAAGTAATTTTTTTTAAAAGATCGGTTTTTCAAATAGACAAGTTTGATTAAAAATTATTTCTGTACGCAGTATGTTTTTTTTATCAAATATTTAGTTAGAATATAAAAACAATTTCATTAAGATATTTATTTTTTTGTTGATTTATCAATATTTGCATAAATATTACCATTAAACTAGGTAATCTAGTAATAATTAAATAATTTCGATTCAATCCGCGTTTGCAGTATTATTATATAATTCTTTTAAGTATATAAAACTATATCAAATATTTCATAATTTAAAAGTTTTCGTAAGAGATATGCAAAATACATTCGCAAACACCGAATAGATTATTCAATAATTAATATTAAACAGTAGTTTATACTATACAGGTCGTGCGCGTGAGCTAATAAGTCAAACAACAATCTCTGATGAATTTTCATTAATTAATTTTTTTTTCTTTTGGACCTGAAATATTTATTTAAATAATAAATTGAACCTTGGACTAAAAAAAAAATGTGTAACCATTCTGACCTGAATGATAGTACCTTCTGTAATTTTTTCTTGGATCTTGATTGGTTAATTAACTCTGTGAATATAATTAATTTGTGTTCTACATTTCTAATTTTTAATGTAAAAATAATGATTTATTTTCCATATAGTTAAATTGTATGTAATACTTATAATAATTTATTATGAAATAATGAACCTGAAAATGGATCCTTTTCAACAATGTACCTAAATCGCCTATCCAAAACGCCGTGTTATTATAACTTAATATTATTAAATTACATTCTCTTTCATTACTTCACAAACGGATAACATCGAAATACTTAAAATATCTGCACTGATAAATGTTATAAATGTTAAACAATAAATATACCAATAATTTCTGAGTTCTTCATAATTATGTCTACAGCCATATTCGTATTAATCGAAATACTATTATGTAATTATGTATACATTTTAGTATTAGCGTATTTAATTTAAAGTTGCATAAAACAACTTAATAAGTAAACACAATTAAATTTCCAGTTATAAAAATAGTAGCCGTAGTATTATTAGTATAAATATTAATTAATTCAAATTTTTAAAAATGTATAATAGCAAAACGTTGTGTATTACATATCTATATAAAATATGTGTGTATGATATATATGTAACATACATCGTATAATTTTATTATTCTTAAAATAATTGCAAAAAAAAAATAAAATTACAAAATTTTTGAAATTAATAATAATTATTAAATATTTTATTGAAATATAAAAAAAATGTCCTTTTTTAACTTGAACCACGTAACATTTTCATGCTACCCAAGTAAAATTAATGTTTAATTATTAAATATATAGGTACATTATAATATATATATATTTTTTTTGTTATTTCTACAGTTATATAATTACATCACAACTACTCGGAATAGTGAACTGACTGAACTAATCATATATGACGCTGAGTACAAATTTGGCCACCAATACATTTGTCGAGATAAGGAAATCGAAAAGAAGATTGAGTGAGTAATATCTGATACTAGTATACTACCTTGATTTAAATCAACCACGCGTACACGTTTTACATTATTATTAGCTTGAAATCGCATCTAAGTTCAAACAGTATATTTATTTATGTATTATTTAATTGGTATATTATAGTGTGTGTTATTTATTCTTATTCAATTCCTAAATATATATTTGGATTTTTGGTGATAGCTTTATTTAAACATTTTAAACGTATTTAAATATCGGAATAAAAAATTATGAAATATATGAATACTCAGATCGTTTATTAGTTAGTACAAGTTTCAAAAAAAAGTTTACATGAAAAAAAAAACTATTTGAAAACTTATAAGTACCTATTCAATTTCAATGATTTGTTTTAAAATATAATTTCAAATCATAAAAATTCCCAATTTAATATCCATGACAACGATTAATGTTATTATAGCGTTTTTATTTAGTTAGTTCTTTATACGTATTAATAAATGTGTGTGTTCTTTTTTTTTAATGAAAACTAGCTACAAAATTGAATAATTCATTTAAAACAAGTATAAAAATACATAATATCTTTTAATTTTTATAGTAAATAATATTCAGAGATTCGAAAAAAAACTATTTATATTACATAACATAATATAATATGGGTCTTGAGTGTATTGTTATGAGTGTTAAATGTTACAGTCAGGCACCGCGTCTTGGTTTTATCTTTTGATTTTTTTTTATTATTATTTTAACACGCAATTTCATATATATATATTTTTTTTTTCAGAAAATTTATACAGAAATGTCTAAAATGACATCTTGATTGGGAAAAATACATAAGCTTGTCAAAATTGCCATCACATGTCACGTATACATAGTTATTTTTTTTTCCAATATAATATTGTACATAATACGTTATGATACAAAATTCTCAATCTTGAATTGGATTATTGAGATTATGAGATTATTTACTATCTTTTTTGAATTGTATCATTGTTAAACATTTATTGTAAGATATTTTAACAACGTACTTTTTGAAAACTAAACTATTACTATAATCCAATACCTATTATTTTATATTATGCTCATTATAGCCAATAGTTGTATTATCATAGTTGTTTTGTTGTTGAAAATATAATGTCGAAAACATTTTTAAGACTATGTTTAAAATGTTGAGAAAAAAAGTATTCAAGTTTTTTTTGTTTATTTATTCTCAACGTTATTTATTATTATAACATCCAGAAAAAAAAATCAATACTTTGTACCATTTTTAGAGATCAGGCTTATATATTATAGTGTCATTGTCATATAAATTATTATACTGACTACTTTACAATTGTAGTAATTGTAAAAGTAGTATAAGGTTTTTACTAGTGAATTGCAGTTCGTATAATAAAATATTATAGCTAAGGTAACTCAATTCTTAGTAATAAGTTCAGTCCAAAAGTTTAAACAATATATTATTCAGTGTTAGACATATTAACATTTTATTGAAAATTAAATTATCAAATGATGGATAATGCCTATCAGATGACGTACTTCATACAGTCTTTTGACGATAACATTTTAATTGGTATTTTATTATAACAATGGTATTAATGATGAAATATCAATTAAATTCTAATCGTTTTTATATTATAAATATATTTATAATTTAACTGTTTCTAATCTTCGACTTAGTAGATAAACATATATTAAATATGTACAATGTGTCATCAACATTGTTAGAAACACAACATATACTGGAAAACTACGAAATGACGCCGTGATTCGTTGTCATAATGATATGAGCCAAATAATCACAGTGAAAACAATCGGCACGATAATATAATATTATAAATACTGATATCTTTTAACTGGCTATACTTTCTTCGTATTTCATTATATGGACGTTTCTAACGAAAAGTGTATGCGTACCAAGTCACAACACACATTTTTTTTAATATGATACTGATTTGTTTTTTTTTGTTTTTTTTGTATTTTTGAGCTACTGAAAGATTCAAGAAACTATTTTTATTTAAATCATGCACTATAACAGTACAACATATTCCTTGCACTATAACAAGAATTAAATTGGCAATATTTAAATTTAATATTGAATTATTTTTTGTATGATTTATATTGATATGATGGGTATAAATTATTGACTACACTTGTGTAGCCGTAATAATTAAAATAATTATTTTATTATATGTATCAAACTTGCTTTGATACTTTAGATTGTGTATATCAATACATAAATAGTACGTATTGTGTGTATATAGATTTTAATTTAATTAATTAATTAATTTTCATCGATATTTATGGTAGATAATATAATATTGTCAATATCCAATACCAGCATAGACATTAACAATTTTTTCCACAAATTTTATTTTTAACTTGACAGTTTTACATGCTATCTACTCGAAATAATTTAAAACGGTAACGCATAATATTGCAGTAGTTTGTCACTATGTAATATATCTAATACAATTATGTAACGCGTTGCAAATCAAGTAACGTAGCTACATTATCGTTTCATTACTACTCGACACTGTATATTTCTGAGACGATAAGAATACTATTTTTATGTAGGTATAGTAATAATATTAATGTATATGAAATTTACTTAAAATTTTTAACTATACCCTTATTGGAGGTTATGGGTATAAACTTGATTTTGTTTTAAATGTTATTAATTATTACATAATTATGAGCATCACACTCAAATAATATACACATTTCAATATTCACTCAGATAGATTTATTCAATTATATCATAATATTATAGGTTAAGGACTATAATTTAATAGTCTTAAATATTAATATTTAACTACTAAGTAGGTAGGTAACTATTATTTACACATTACCTACTTCTATTTTATTTTACTATTTACTAAGTATTCTTAAAAATTAATAATAATAATAATAATAATAAAAAATAATACATATTATAATAAATGAAATAGCAGTAATAGTTATTACATTAACAACAAAAAGTCTTTAGGTACACATAGATAAAAAAAAAATAATAAAATAATAATGATTATATCACTATTTATAATACTTATAATTTATTGTTATGTTATTCAAAATGTTCATAGATTTAAAAAACAAAAGGTAAAATGCACATGTATAAAAACAAAATTGTTTTCATTATTTTAAAATGAGTATATTATATAAAATTAAAATTAAAAAACTACAAACAAATCATGAAGAATTTATTATTTAACGAGAAAGAGAAATATGTAGGAGGGGGATAGATAGTTGAATAAAAAATATTTAATAGAACCTTAATTCTAATATTTAGACATAATGTATTTTTTTTTTTTTTTTTGTAGTAGATAATATAATAATATACTTCTAACACTAAGGACATAAACATTTAATAAAATATTATTTCCATTTTCACTTAAATTGTAAAAATATTTGGGTATCATATAGATAATCATGTAACTTTCTTTAATGTATTTCATAGTTATGTTTTAGATGCATTTATAGTATATAAAACAATTATAAATTATATTCTGCCAATTGAATTAAATACATAAATTAACAAAGGATGTATTATAATTTATCATAAGTGTTTGAAATAAAATGTATTATTATTAAACAAAAATTGTAAGTATTGTTTTTAAATAGGTATCTATAAGGTGTGTTTCGAAATGTATAAGTAGTATAAAGTATAGTATTCTACTTTAACATATTATAATTTAATGTTTAATTTAATTATATAAGAATAACATTTATAATAATAATGTGTATAATATACTCATAATAATTATATAATTTAACATTTAAAACATCAACACACTAATTATATTTCAAAATTGATTAAGTATAATTTACGAAACTATTGTAACATATAATATTAATGACTTATATAATTGTAACAACTTAAATATCATTTAACATACTCTAGTTTAATGTGATAAAAAAACCCCCTCCGATCATTTCAAAAATCTCGTTTTTCATCAATACAATTCAAAGAATTTAAATAATCATATGCCTAACCATTAAAAAACAGTTTTCCTTTGATGCATAGTAGGCTATCATATATTATTTTTTTTAAGCGTAATGTGTTTGGGCG
Source organism: Aphis craccivora (assembly GCA_009835225.1). Classification (NCBI taxonomy): domain Eukaryota; kingdom Metazoa; phylum Arthropoda; class Insecta; order Hemiptera; family Aphididae; genus Aphis; species Aphis craccivora. The sequence continues at coordinate 66,510 of VUJU01000570.1, read as the reverse complement.
AATTACCATTTTACCCGCATGAGAAGAGCAACGTGTTTGGTCAAGTTATCAATAATATGTTTGAGCAAGTATGGTACAATGCGTTATGGCAAACGGAAAATATAGAAAATGTATTTTAACGAATCCATTAAATTATAAATTTAAACGGTACGATTTTTAAGGTTTATTTGTGATTTTGAGTTTATATATTTTTTTTTTTTTGATTTATTATTATTGAAGTTTTTATCTTGTGAAAAGAATTCGAGTACAGACCCAAAATGTACTAAAATTATAGAAAGAATGCATTGTTAAAATATTGTCCAAACATATTCCACCATATCAAAAAACATTGCCCAAATACATCACGATATCGTATAACCATTACCTCAAACGTAATGCAATTTTTACAAACTCGTACAATTGCGAACAGTCTATTTGTTTAATTCATTTTCAATATTTATCAAAACATTTTATTTCATAACAATTTCCATAATTTATTTTTATTTTAATAGTACAATGTACATATTATATAAATTAAATTATTTTGAAATTATAATCAATGCAAATTAATCAAATCGATCGCATATTTGCTATAACGATCATAAACACAGGGTTGTATTCAACTCAAGTGTATTCACGAAAATTTGCTATGTTGATATTGCAAACATTTAAAAGTGGATACGTTTTAAATAAATAAAAAGTCGATTACAGATCATAAATGTTCTTGTTAAGAATTAAACACGTTCTTTATATTATATACTCATAAACTTATGTTATTGATGATAGTTACATACAATGTTCCTATTTACAAAATGCCTAAAGCTTTAATTTAAACTACTGTCATCTACAGTCCTATAATAATACTTATGTGATAATGATGATCATATGTATAGTATAATATGTGTGAACAATAATATGTGTACTTAATATATAATGTTCATGAAGTGCGAATCCTTAAAACTAATTTTTAAACACATAAAATAGTTACGGGTATAATATTATTATTATGTTCAAAACAATGTTATGCGAAATATAACTGTAAATATGATGGATTTCGGATTATCTATGGGCCTCAAAAGTTATAGAAATATTATTAATATATTTACTTAATATTCCAATTTGAGTTACTGAAAAATAGTAATTTCTTAACCATATTCAGTAGATATTATAGTTAGACATAAATTTCAAATAATTTATTCATTAATGCTTTGTATGTTAAAAAACGATTCAAAATCATTATTTACTATATTTTCAAGACAGTTAAATAATATGAATTTTATATAGGGAAATAAACAGTTATCCCGCGCATACATTTATAAATTTAAACTGCTATTGTTTTAAAATTTATATACAGATATATAATAATATTGAAGAATATTAACAATAAAATGTTATTAAAACACAGTGATGAAGACAAACAAATATTGTATTTTGTTTATTCAAGAACTTAATTTTTGGATAATTTGGCACGATTTTCTAATATTTGTTCAACTTATTATTATTTTAAAAAAACAAAAACAAATAACTTGGTTGGAGAGCATTTTTAAAAAGCCATTTTGTTCTGTAAAACATGTCTACTGCAGTGCATGCATTAATTTACTGTTTAACTGTATTGATAACTTGTAATTTTGTAGTTTTGAAAATCGGTTTTAAATAGTACAATATAATTTGAACTGGTACTGAATTATGTAAATAAATTATACATCGTATTTTTCATTTTTAAATTAAAATATAACTGACTAATATCAATAATAATATGAGAATCACACTACGCAGTTTTGTTATTCTGATGCAAACGAAATTTTTTGTTGATTTTCCAATATTTTGTTTTTTTTTTCTTTTTGTCAACATTATGACTCGCACATCATCGTTACATTTAAGTGGATATAAATGCATATCATAAGTGGACTAAATAATGGTACAGGAAAAATATCATATTTATTATTTGTATATGATTGTAAATCGATATTATTAAATGTGATTTTGTGAATAAAAGTTTGAAAATTAGGTTGGGACATTTAATTAATAGAAATTCAAATATGTTATCAGATTTCTTAAGCAGAAAGAAATAGCTTTTTAACATAGTTTATAATTTTATCGACTACTCTGAAATAACTAATTTTATGAACTCTATTAAGAAAATCATACTACAGAGACTAGAAATAAATTAATGCGAATATTAAAATAGTTTTAAGTTAAAATATTTTTTCCCAAATAATGCCCATTTTTGTTTTACTGAATGTATTGTTTAATATTCTAATCTATAGGTACTAAATATTTTTTATTTAATATTAAATCGTGTATTTTATTTTTATAATTTTTTACTATGGAAGTAATCGATATTCGTGGAGAATTTCAAATGTATACGTTTAGATCGGAAGGTTTATATTGTTTTAAATGAGGTGTCTTTATTTTTGTGGGTTTTAAATTATTTACCTATTGTTTACTGTTCAATAACAACGTAAAAACAGTGGCATATTCACTCATTCTCCCCCTCCCCCTATTTTTTTGATTTTTAAATAAAAAATAAAAATACAATTCAGATAATGGAGATGGCTTTTAAATAAATAATGTGAAGTTAAGTTTAGAAGATGCAATACCCTTTATGGATTTTTCGTTCACTCTGTTTTACAACATTCATGCCACTGCTTCGATGGTTAAAGGTTTTCAGGGATTTAAACAATGGTGTTGTATGCAAAGTACAGGATGTTGAAAACGACGAATATGATGACGTTGTAACTGCGTTTGGTGAATCCATTGTATGAAGAAGTTGATCCAAGATCACGGGCTTCGGCATCTGAAAAATAAACGTGGTGTTGTGAGCACGGTGAAATAATAATATAAAACTTTATATTGTATAATACACAAGAAGTGGTATCGAAGAACATAGGCAAACACCATACCGAACATAAACATTTTTAAGATGTATATACCATGCATTTATGCAAATATGACTTTGTTTTTATCAGTAAAATGCTGATCGGGTGGTGAAAATAAAATAAAATAATAAAATAATAATAACACAATATAATAAATACACACTTGATGTCATTGAAATACCATAGGATGCTTGATATTTTGGATTCGATGCTACTCATGCCAGCCAATGAAAAAAAAAAATAAAAAAACAACAAAAATAAAAACCATGCATATAAAAAAAAAAATAATAAATAAAAAATAAAATAAAATAAAAATATATCTTGCGGTTGTTTATTATAGTCATGTTAAAGGAATGAATTGTTTGTAAGCAATGTTGCCATTTAAATAATTTGGTTATGTCATAAGTTATGTGTTCTTTATCTCGGACCCATCAGTCGGCCGCCATAGTGCTTGGTAATTAAACAATTAATACACGTCATACATTTTTGTTTTTAATTTTATTTTTCGAATGTGTTGTATTGCATAAAATCAAGCAATTAGTAGTATTTCATGCAAACACGCCATATTAAGTATATATATATTATATATATATTATATATAATATATTAACTACCTAATAAATTTAAAAAAAAGAAAAGTAAACACACATTTACAAACATTGTAACATTCAAAACGCTTGTATAGCATGCAATTGTTGTATTACGCATTATAAACAACAACAAAACGGGAATTTGAATTATTTAATTATTATCAAATAAAATATGCAAAATATTAGAAAATTTCTAGAATTTCTTAATAATAACAAATACAAAGTTCATAATTTTTAATTGAATATCGAGCTGTATTTCTTTACTTCGTATTACAAATTATTTTTTAATATAAATACTCCAGAGTTGGCTAATGGTACCTAGTAGTATAAAATAAGCGTCTATTCGAATATTATTTAATATTTTTTATCTTACAATCGCGGTATTAAAACTAGGAATGTGTTATTTTTTCATCGTACACAAAACTCGAATTCAAAATACAGCGTTTCTATATAATATATACATAATACATATATAATATGACGTAAAGCATCCTAGGTAAAACATCAAAATAATAATAATAATAAAAAAATAAATATATGTAGGTAAATCCTTTTTGCAACACATTATTTCATATAAATAGTTTAAGATTTTATTAGAGCAAACGTGTTGGTGAAATGAGAAGACGTTTTTCAATCATATTTTCATTTTCCTAACAGAGTGTATTTGCATTCTCTCTCGTGAATTTTTACTCTCTATAATATACCTAGGCGTTTGTCAGAACGCCGAATACAGGAGGGCGCTCTGGTGGTGAATTATTAAGCACACCCTTAGACAAGAGACGATGTCATACGCGCACAGAGCACGCAAGACGGAACATTTTAGAAATATTGAAAACCCGACGGACGTTTTATGAAACCTTTTACGCATAACAACTATTGTAAAGTTTCCATCTTCTCAATATAGTACTTTGTATGCATTGTGCAACTTTTACTTGATACACTGATATAACGAAATTATTTTTTTATATACTTTGTACTCTATGTTACACTGTCATTAAATAATTAATATTGTCAACGACACATATTTTATAATTTCGATAAAATAATATTATATAAGATTAATTTGACATTATTTTGTTTAGTTGAGCTCATAGTTGTAGTTATAATATTTTAAACGATTTATGTCAATATTAAGTCCTACGATCTTTTACGTACTTGTAGATATACAGTTGAAAATATTATGTTCACTTGCGTTAAGATGAACAAATGCGATGTGTTTCTGTTTTGTTTATTATTATTTTTTTTTTTTTTAATAAAATATATATAAGTTATTGAAAACTTTTATTCTTACCGATTTCTGGTGTGGCGGAGGTGACGAATTTGAATACATCAGACATTGGGGTCCAGCCGAATCGGTTTTTGGCCATAACTTTGGCTTCGTATTCGGAAGCGGTGTCCAATCCTCGGATGTTGTAAGCCATGCGGTGAGTGAATTGTTCGCTGGGAACTGCTGGAAGGATCACATCGTTCCATTCGTTCCTCATGCTGTTGTAGCCGTAAATCGGACTTCCGGCGTATCCCTCGTTATCCTGCTGCAAACATTGGCACTCAGTTTTAATATTTTCAATACAACATAATATTTCGCCGGTTTCGAAGTCAATAATTGATTTTATTTTAAATCGTATGTATTTTATATTATTGTTTTACTCACGTTTCGAGTAGGGGGCTTCTTTGGCCATTGGCCTTGTGTCCGCGTATCTAAGGGTGACTCGTCGGGAAGCGGAACTTTTCTGTAGAAAAGTTTAAATTCTTCGATGGGAGTGTAGCTGTCTACCGACCAAGATATGTTGTAATTATTCTGGTGCCGTCCGTTTTTGTTGCTGTTTATTTTTACAGGATTGGGTTTTCCTAGAGACAAAAATAGACATTAATTACAGTTTTACCTACGTAATTATATTGTAGACATTGTTAAATTTTAAATTTATAGATTAATTATTTATTAAAGAGCAAAAAAATAAATACACATATTATGTTTGTATTATTCCAAACCCGGAAAATAAAATAAAACTTTATTTCAATTGATATTTTGTGTTTACCCGAAAGTTCGACATAAGCTCTGCTCTTTCCAACGACGTTGTCGGCCACGCAGCTGTAATTTCCAAAATCACTCGCCTGAACTTTTCTCACTATAAGAGTATGTCTACTTCCTCTAACTTCAGTAATGCGACGTTCGTTTGTGTCTAACTTCAATGTATCTCTATACCAAGACACCTGAAAAAATATCATAAGTTTTAATTTTTTTTTTTTTTTTTAGCTTAACTATAAAAATATTAAAATAATCGTTCTAATCGTTATTACCAATATCCACGTTAACTACGATTTCTTAATGTGATATAACTATATTATAGTATTATAATATCACATGGTTAGATCTGGTAACGCATATCTTATGATTATTAACTAACAGAAATCCTAAACTATTTAATACTCATAAAACCTAATTTATCATATGGTATTATGTTAGCGTACAAAAAGCAAGCAATTCCGCAGTAAGATTTTTTTACAACTCTCTAAATAATTAAAATTTTATTACCAATACTTGCATTTTTTTCTCATCTCAGTTATATCTTAGATATGAAAACTCAAACAAATATTCAGAAATAGTAGTATATTCGTGATACAATGTCATATAATATGTTAACAGTAAACAATGATCATAAAAATACTTTCCCGCATAACTCATACAAATTAACAGTGAATTCAGCTATTATGTTCTTATTCATTTGATACTGTTATTAATAAATTAACTTTCTTAAAATATACATATTATATAATAACTATAATCTTAATAACCTTACTTAAAATCTTGAATCTATGTTGTAGCCTATTACATGTCTAAGGAAATTTGGTATTAAATTTGACTCGAATATAGAATAATACTAATCACGTACTAAGTATTATTCACGTGTCGTAAGATTTATTCATTTGATAAATATTTGCCTTGATTTAAATTTCAATATTATGTATATTACGTAAAACAAACTTTAAAATACTCGTAATATATTAAGATTTGAATATCAATTATAAACGAGCCTTTTCAATATAGTATGTTGTTTGTAGAGTGTTTATCGATGAATTACGGTGCCTTTGACATGCTAATACAACCAATCTCATTATTGTAACCTATACATTTAATTTATACCAAAATTCATTTAATGATTAACTTTAACCATCAACATTAAACATGCATTTTACCATATAAAAAAACAATCATCGAAGTAACGTGTATATCAAAGTATAAATATCAATATCATAGAACTCAATTCAATATTAACATCCCTCAAGTCCTAGGAATAAACATTTAAGTGAAAAATAAATAAAAATAACTATACGCATTATATAATTTTGTTGAGAAATAATATAGGTACATAATTATATTATATGTGTGCCTTTCTAGTTTCTAATATTATCGTATATACACATATAATAAATCAGATCTCCAAAAGAAAGTGGGATATAAAAATATTACCCTGATCCCCCTTATAAAACAATTATAATAATCATTAAAATTCAAATTAATTGTCATTGGCACACAAAAATAAGAACTGTATATTATTATACTTCATCTGCTAAACTATGTTATTAGGTACCATATTTTTCTTAACTACCATAGACTAATTCAACAACACGTATATTCAATTTTAATTAATTTTACCTATATTACTTAAAAATCAGCTAAATACGATCCAGAATCCAGAAAAAAATATAAAAATAAAATGGTTTATCAGTATTATTCTAATAAAATAACATATAAGAAGGTATAATACTTTTGTTTTTGAATGAACTGTTTGGAGATAATTATCACTACTCTACGCTATAAAGAGGTTGAAAATTTATGAATATTAAATACATGTGTGTGAATAAATACTATACACCTGATATAAAATATATTGTATGTGGTTCTTTTGTTGATATAATTAATGATCACAAGATAAACTACTGTCGTTTTTTTCCTGGGTTTTTTTTTGTTCGTGAGAAAGTTTCTGGTGTACAACGACGAGACAAACAGTGACAAATACTCGACGCGTGGTGATTTTCAGCGACAAAATTCGTAATTTTAAGGTGGCCGGAAGGGACCAATTCACAATTTCCGAAAGTGAAGACGTACGGAAGACTATATGCAACAATGAACGGCCAAATAGAACTACGGCTGAGCATAGTCCTGTCAACACGTTGAATCCCCCTGAGGTATGTCGCAGTTAGTAGTTCGTTCGCTCTCTAATTGTCCTGTGAGTTTCGTCAAAAGTTTCCGACTTACGAGTTATAATACAAAGTAAAAAGCTGCTACGTTTAACGATAATATTAAACGTGTACTATTAATTATAATTTAGGCTGACTATTGTAAGTGTTCAAATCGCAAATGTTTATATTGTTATTTATTTAAGTATGATAATGGTGAAAGAATTATTGCTGTAGGTTTCTAATAATCAATATCCTACATAAAAAAAAAAACAAACATTTTAATCGACTATAGATTGTACGAAGTAAAATGGTTTTACTGAAAAATTTCTGTTTTCGACGAATTAATAGTATAATATATTATACAATATGTCTGAATTGTATGTTGACTTCAATACATTTTTGCTGTAAAAAACCGCAAGGTCAGATAAGTATAGAACATTCGTTTAAATTATTAAATTCATCATATAAGAATATAACATAGAGTATCGCCGAATCGACAGTATGTTTATGGATTATTTTTTTACTTTTTATTGTTTTAAAACAAGTGATATAGAGTGTTAAATATACATTGTATACCAGCTTAAAGTTAATTTGCCACAATTGTATGTATTTTTATGTCTGGCTCGATATTTTGTACCCCATTAAAAAATGTGGATTTTTTTTTAAACGTAGAATATAATATGACATATCTCCCCATATTTGTCCTGACAAGCTAACTTAAAATATATATTATAATCATCTACTAATAGGTCTCCAACTTTGGAGCTAATATTACGATAATCAAAATAATAATTTATAGTAATTATACTTAATAATATTTAAATCAATAAGAACTTTAAATTAGATACCTTCAATTTTAATGAAGACCGAAAATAAAATGTATTTTTATTAATAATAATAGTAATACTAAAATATTGATATTTTAAAATTATAAATTATAAAATAACTAATGAGTAATGATGTAAACAAACCACTTCCAAACTTAATTGCTGTACACAAAACTATGTCTACTTGATTGCTTATGTAAATTTCAAATTTACAAAGAAAAGATAATTTCGTATGACTGATTGTTTTAGTGCTTACAAAAATTGAATCCATCTTTCATAATTTCACAGTAACTATAGAATTAATTATATTTATATATATATATATTATAATAATATATAAATGTATTAATTCATTGATATATTTAAACAAAAATTGAAGTACAAGTGTTGATAGTATAAATTTAAAAATAAAACCATTCAAGTAAATGTTGGTACTATGTAAAATCATACATCTTATAATTTTGTTTTAATATTGTATAATTTACCTCGGCATGTGGTTCAGCGTTGACTATGCAAACTAGCAGTGCTTCGTTTCCTTCACCAGAATGAACCCATGCGCGTTCAACTTCAATCTCCGGAGGATCTAAAAATTGATTATGATTAATTCACATGCATATTAAATGTAATTAATTTACTAAATACCAATTGTTGACGAATGATATTAAGAACAGTAATAAAACATAATATTTCAATAAATACTTGTATTTTTGTTCATATTGTAAAAATTATACAAGTTTAACAATGTCTCTTTTAAAAAATATAAATTGTATTGGACAAGAGTTTGATTTTATAGTTTTTGTTTTGTTTTTTTTATCTTCATAGTCTTAAAATATTAACTTGAGTTGGAAAAACTATTTTTAAAGCCATCAAAAGTTGTCAGTTCATAATTGGATTTATTAAACAATAGGACTAGAAGATTCAGTATACTTATCTTAAATTGAGGACTATTTCAGAACAGAGACTCTTTGGGATGAGGATTTGTAATTAGATTCTTTTATGAACCAAACAATAATAACGTGTGTATTTGTGTGTGATGAAAAATAAAAGATAACAAAATAAAGTACTCTATCCCTGCAGGGTCTACATATAGGCCATTTAAAATATATAAATACGGTGAACGTTTAATACTTCGCTAATAACAATACATTTATCTTCTTGTATTAACTTGAATATTTTGCAATTAAAAGTAAGCCGTGTTTTGTTGCAGATGACACTAATAGACACAGTTATACAGTAACAGACATAGGTAGCTATAGAAATAGGCATTTAATGCCAGATTCAAATACCGGTAAAAACCATCAATAAATAAGTATATATGAAAACCGAATTAAAACCAGAATGAATTAACAACGGTTTTCGAAATCTAAATCGAAACGAAAATAAGTAAATAAATATCGGTAACCGAAATTAAAAAAAAATCGATTTCGATCTTTTTGTTCCAATACTACAATTAATGCATACTATTATTTTTACTTATTCTAGAGTAGATAATATTATAACGTTGACAAATAATAATCGATTTAGTTCTACTGATAAATATGAGCTAAACTTAACTCGAAGATATTCAGTGAACGAGCGTATGGTTTTAATATACGTATGCGTCATTATTTAGACGTACGCGAGGGGAATGCGCACAGAAGTGGAATGTGCACAACCCTTATCATGTGCTTAGACAATGGTAATTTAATATATGTGAATAAAGCATTCAACAGTCTGCGAATAATGAAAAATAAATAAAACGTATTATACGTATAACTGAGTACTTATATAAACTATAACCTATCAACGTTAATGTATCCAAGTACCTGGTAACATGTTTTATACTCGTACATTGATCGGTATTAAGTGGATTACACGTTGAATAAATAATAATTATAGGAATATTTGAAGATATACCTTAAACATATTTATTTTATTATAGTTTATAGGTTACAACATTTTTGGATTTTTTTTTTGTTTTAAGTTGGTGCTATAATTGATCGCAAGTGATACCTTTTTTAATACTTCCCCTTTCCGTGTAATATTTATGTATTTAATTATAATAAAGTAAAAATAAAATAAAATAATATGTATGTTATTCATTGGTTAATATTATTATTACCTTGTATGAAACATATTTAAATCATATTTTAACCTTCCATCGGGAAAAAAAAAAAGTACAATACTTTTGTACTTTTTTTTTTTACTTATATAAATCGTTATTTCACCAACTACGGTCATGGGTATTTCTTAAAAACGTTGTCATCTACGTTTTAGAGGGTATTTAAAGTTTTCCTTATAGAATTAAATAAAAAATATTTCATGAACTTATCAATTTTATTTTATAAGTACCTATATTAATATGTATTTTATTAGTAAATTTAGATAATATATTAAACAATAAAATGTGTAATACTATTTGATAAGTGTACGATAATCACAATTTAATATTTGGACCGTTGTAAAATTTACAACGTACGACTAATCTTTTAATAAAGCGCGCCCCTGGAAGATTAACGAATATTATTCATGAACATCCAAAGTTTAATTATTGTTGTGTTCTGTTTTTGACTAAATACAAATTTATAAAATAATACGATTATGTATAACTACATTACTTTGTTCAACACAAAATGGTGTACAACAATGTATAATATGGTTTTTTAATTTCGAATAATTGAAAGTTTCGAGTTGTATCTGTTTGTTATTTAATATAAATGTTACAGTTAGACAATATTTATGCTTGTGAAAATGTTAAGTATACTCACATAGAATGTTAACTGTAATAGTTTGTTCAGCTGGTTGCCCGACGTCGTTATAAGCTGTACATATGTACTGGCCGGCATCGTGACGAGTGGCCGATTGAATAATGTATGTATCGCCAGTCGCATTTCTCTCGCCATTCGGAAGAACGTTGTTCTAAAGTGTTAAAACGGAAGTTAATGGGTGAAAATAATTATTTAGTAAAATATGGGCGATGTAATGAAACACGATAACTGTTGAAATGGATTTCCGTCAACGTGACCGATTTTATAAACAATGTTTCAAATCAGTAAAGAAGTATCATTCCGTCGGCTTTAATTAAGCTTGCCATTTTTATTTTATTGCAAAATTCACTCAAAATTAATTGAGAGGAGTATAAAATTATTCTTGAATGGATTTTATTATTGTTAAAAACTTTTTAAATATTTTGATTTATTGTACAATCTGTATGCTTTTTCATTATAACCATAGATTACTAGTAAACTAACACAGTTTTCAAATAATTGTTATTTTTAATAGTGCACTTATTTTTAAGTGTCAGTCTAGAATGTCTAGATTGTCGGCTTTACTAAAGAGACGAACAATTTTCTATTCATAAGACTGTTATTGTTTATTTAGAATCATAGTTTCAATAATTTATGTTCATAGTTCTGAAATAATAACAGTAATTGTATTTGTTATTTTTTTTTTTAATTTAATCTAAGCAATTTCATAAATGTTCGCCTAATCGTAAAAAGTAATAAATTAATAAAAACTTAATTGTTGATAATATAGTTATATAATATTTTACTTTTCTTGTCCATGTTATATTAGGAACCGGGTTTCCATCAGCTTCACAGTTTAGTTTGATCATAGAGTCTTTTTTAGTGTCGATATTTCCTCCCGATGTAACCGATTTAATTCTCGATGGAACTGTAACATAAACATAAATTTTATATTATAAGTTTAATATAATTATTTTCATAACAATACAACCATAAAGAAATCAATACACTTCGAGACATGTATATAATGCGAATATTTCTGAATGACTAAGTTGCATACAAAGTTTGGTAAAATTAATTAGATCTAAAAAATAGTGGTCTTAAAATTTAAGAACAAAGAACCTGATTTAATTACAAATTCCTCGCACTATCAACATAACCATATAATAGAAAATCGTATGAGATGAAGTTTTTCATGGCTTATATTTCGTATAATGATGCCAGGATAATATTACTATATGAAAAAATGTTTGTAGAGAAAAAATAAATAACAAGGTTTTATAAAAATAAAAAAAAATGTATATTCGACGATGACTTAAATAATTGCTTTGACATAGATTGATGCTCAATTTAAAGCACCATGTAGATGGTAGATTTAGTCAAAATTCTTTTCTTAAATTAAATGCCACATAATTTTTGTCATTTTGACTACCAAAATTATAGTGGTTAGTGTAAAACTACTTTACAATTTATTGTGGGTATTTTTTTTAATTGACATTAGAACTTTTATAAATATTTCACATACATAAATACACGATATATTATAAGACCGTCTTATACTAAAATTATATATTCAAAAATAGTGCAATGTTCTGAACCCATTTGTTTAAACTTAAATTTCTAAATTTTTGAAATGAGTGAAGTGTTTTATCCAAATTATGATGTGATACATCTTTTTTACTGGAAAATGTTGATCGTATTTCTTAAAATAGTTCATTTTTGTATGAAATAGAACACTCCAAAGTTCACGTTGTCACTATAGAAGTAAATTCTATGATTAAGACCTCTATATGTTACAAAAAAATGTACTATCGAACGTGGATACCTCATTAGGACAAAACCAAGTTACAGTATCTGTAATGAATAGAGTGAACCTCTGACTTAAGCGATTTAAACTTTCCGAAACTCGACAAAACACGCCTATTGAACGTGTACAAATAATGCAGTTTGAATATTAACAGTGGTGTAGGTTTGTGCATCGAAGCGTTGCAATAGGTATGAAAAAATATTACGAATAATCGAAATCAGATAGTAAACGGTAAACAATGATAACAATACTGAGTTATAAAACGTAGTTACCGATCGAAAACAATTATGATTGAATGACGACGACGGAGACTAAATCGAAATAAAACGATAATGATGACGGACGAGTAATATTTCATATACGTATTTTATCTATTATTTTAATTTAAGACTTGCAAGACATTGTTTTGAAATCAACTTTTATTTGCTATATGTTATTGGCGATTACAGTAAGTATAATAATAATTTAGGTATATTATTTTATTTAAATGTAATCAACATGAGCGAGAGAGGTGGGTACCTTAAATCACCTTGAATTTGATAATAATAACGTGCGTATCGGCCGTATCGGCAAGGTTTGCTTGTCAACAGACAAAGGTATGATTTAAGGGAGAAATACAAAGGTCTATCGATTATTAACAATAGATATTAAGCCTAACATTTGTTCGGTTATTAATATATTTCGCTTCGAATACCATCTAAAATATTCGTTTAGTCGTTCACCTCGTCACTTTTACAAGAGTACTCATTGTGCGTATATTTACGATCGTGACTTCAGTAGCTTTATATTTCCTTAATTTTAACACATTTCTAAACGGCGCGCAGCAGTTATGGGGATATAACTACTACGCGCGACGGTAGACGGTTTTTTTATTTATTTTTTTAATCAGCCGACGAACACTTGTAGATCGTTTTATTTCGAGTTTTTAACGTCAGTCGGTCTAACTAAAATGCCGTGTATACGTGCGCGTATAAACCTTACGTGTTATTCGGTTGTAGGGACGACTATAAGACAAAGACGTTTCCGTTGCCGCCCCCGCCACCGACGCATCAACGTTTATCGTTAATTTTTCTCTGGAAAACTGCCAACAATGCCCCCTAAGGGATTATTATTTGAATAATGGTCTGTTGCACACGGGATACGCAGTGTTTCAAAAGTGCTTTTTGTCTATCTCTTTTATTTTAGCAACCGAGGTTGGTGTGTTTGTGTGATGTGTTTTCGGTCCGTTCAGTCTGTTCGCCGACCACCGCCATCGCCATCCCCGCCCCGTTGACAAGATAGTCACTTTCGGAGGCGATTTGTTACCAAACAGACCTTTTGGCATTCGCGTCCGATTTATCTTGTAGTGACACACAATTTTTCTTCATCAAATTATCACCTCTACACTGCTACACTTCCCTAACCGCATGCGCCGTCGTCTTTACAACCACTATATAAGTGCCTAGTGCTACTATAATATGTATAATAATATTATACCTACACAGATACTAAAACAAAAATATAATATAAAATTATAAATTATATACAATATTGTTTTTACGACCGCATCAGCAGATGAAATATTTTATATCTATCTAGCAAACGGCAATCGGTAACCGTACCACTAACCCAAGGCCCATTAGCCCCGTCATGCTACCTAGAAAACGATCCTCTGTTATCGCGCCGACACCTTTTAACGCCCATATCGGAACGTTACCTACGTTATTCTTCGAGATAAATGTCTGAATGGAAACATTATTTTTATGTTTTTAAGGTGTTTTTTTCTGGTTAAAATTAAATGTAGTCGATTAAACCTAAGGAGAAAGACGATAATATCGTATAAAATAAAAAATAACCTAGAGAAATAGCAAATAATCATTTATTTTCTAAATACAGTACATATTCTTATAATTATTATTTTTCATTTTCTAGAAAAATATTGACACAACTTCTTACTAACACTTCAAACTATAAATACATTTTTTGTAGTAATTCGAACTATAGTAAATAGGTATTTAAAATATTATGATGATCGGAGTTGAATTTTAACAAAAAAATAACAATAGATTCTATACGATTAGATACAAGAAAAAACTATATCATGTTAGCAAGATAAATGTCTATTATACCCAGCTAATTTATGTTAATAATTATTTAAAAAAATTATTTTAAAATTAATATTAGTTTGTGAAATAAACGTATACATAAGTTTATGATAACTGAATCTCTTAAAAGCATTACAAAAATTAATATATTCTTTTAATTAATTTTATATGGTTTGAAAAGTGTATATATCTACTACCAAATATAATATACATATTATTTATTGGAAATATTTTGTTTTGATATTTAATGCTCTAATTTTAAAATAAAATAAAAAAAATATATGAATAAAAGTATAAAAATAACTTGCAGTATCAATATACATAATATTATATCTTTTAAAGCTGCATTGTATTTATGTGTCCTAACAAAATATGAAAAAGCAACAACACTTCAGACCTTATGAATCGTTTGATTTTTAGTTATAAAAATATAAATCAAACCCTGAATGTTTTCATAATAATAATAACGTGATTTATTGTTTTTAACATTATATAGGTTATCGACCGAAGAAAAGTTTGGAATAATAATACCTATTTCATTTATTTTAATTATAGTAGTTCTTTTATTTTATTTTTATAAACTATTACTTTATGTAGGTTTGGCGCTGTATATTATATAATAATTATTTAAAAGTGTTTTTACCGAACATAGGATCTCACGATAAAACTCTCATTACTCGTCGGTGTATTAATAAATTTCGAAATTAATTAAAAACTATGCTTTTAGATTTTAGTTTCGTCATCATTATGGTTGCCATGTAATCACCGTACCCGCACCTGACAAACTAGAACGTTTTAGAAATGAGACTAAATTGTTATTCCTTACAATGCGCCTATAGCGGTGAGCTACACCGGCGCGTATTTTACCCCAAGGGGAAGAAAGCAACTTAAAATAATTGTTAACTAAGAACGGGCTTTTGAGTTGACAACTCGCCGAAGCTGCTCGAAACCACATAGCTATAGGTACAAGTAATCAATTTTACGGATTACGTCTGTATCGGTACCTAAACGTCGAAAGATTTGCACGGGTCACGCGCGCGTAAGTCACAATATAATACGCGCATAAACCGCGGCTGCAGTGAATTTTAATAGTGAAACCGCATAAATTATCCTGACGAGTTTATCACACAAAACTTAATCTTGTCCGGTTACTGTTTGGACGGAGTTTGAATACAACAATCGGTGACAGTATGTGAGATGATTCATCATCAGTACTATACTACCTACAACTCTCAGTCTACAACCACTATGTCAGCGTTGTCGCAGTAGTTAAACAAATTAATGTTTTCCGGCAGCATCATTTGGCGGTGCGTCAACAATGCATTATACTATCGTTATACGATGATAATACGCCATTATGCCATCGTCGTTTCTGCTCGCTACTCGTTGAATTATACATTGACGTGCATATTATTAAATTGTATGATATGTTTGTCGTGTTTGTATTTGACTTGGTGCAATTTTCTGGACAGCAGATATTAAAATTAACCTAGGTAGGTATGCATACGAGTAGTATAGTGGACATGTCTCTTGTGCCGTTTTTAATCGATCGGCTTAGGATAATAAAAACGATACTTTCGTGTTTTCACTTTCTAGGATTCAAAAAACAGATCCACACAACTAATTTTTCGAGTAATCTTATTTTTTTTAATATTTACAAAATGTAATTTTCAATTCGAGATTACATACTTATTTATTTTGTTTTAGGATATATGCGTTTTACAAAATATCTAAATAGTTATTAGTTGTATATTCTATATATTTGTTATATTCATATACAAACTCGAAAAAATGTAATCAAAAGTATACATTATTGTTGGGTAGTAATTTAATTGAAAAAATATATTTACATATTTGAAATTAACCACATTTAACTTAAATAAGACGCGTGTCTTGGTCCTTCAAAATTAACCAAAAATTTATTTTTTTTTTAATACTATAAAATCGTAAATCATTGGATAAAACTAAGATATAACTATCATTATTTCAAAATCTCTGTTAAGTAATATTTGATATATTTTTTTTTAAAGTTCAGAAAGACTCATTCAATTTAAACATAGGTTAGACAATTTTTGAAATAACTACATTAATATTTTAATATTAAACGTCTTCAGTGCTTAATATACAAAAATAAAATATTTAATACTTTCTGATTCTTGACTTCTGACCTATACCTGTGGTGGTATGTATTTTTTCCTTTATGTTTGTAGGAAAGTTATTTTTTATCCCAAAGACGATACTTTGTATCGGTATAAAAAACAAAATATATTTTTTTTTTTAATGTTATTTTTAGAAAATATAGATTTTCTACCATGACTTAAAAAATGCGATCAATTTAGTTTTATAATATATATATATATTATATTTAAGATTAAATATAGTAAAAAATATACAATTGTAAAAATTCCCTTAAATGGTGAAGTTGCTTCTCCATTCTCTTCCGAAAGCATGCTTATGCTGTTATATTACCGTTGGATACGTATTTTTAATTTTAGTTGAAAACAAAATAAAAAAATGGAGTAGAGATGGACGGTATAACCGGACAAAAATCATCGCTTTGTAATTTTCCGAGAGGACCACGACGGGACGTAACGTTGAAATAAGTATAAACCCCATAGGTATATGAGTATATGAGACTCTGTGTTTCTAGCCACGGCAGCTTATACTCGTAGAACCCCAACCTCATCTCGTCGAGGATAACGTAAGTGTTTTAAAAAAAAAAAAATGTTACAGCCATTTCGTATATTATCTTGTTGCAGTTTACGTCATGGACACAAACAAACACGCCCGTGTTGTTTTTAGAGTTATTTTGGAAAGACACTACCGTGTTTGTGTGTGTGTGTGTGTGTTTATATTTATATATATACACACGCAGCATTTGAACCATTTCGGCCCTCCTCCTCCTTTATACGGTTCCATTACCCCTAATAAATCGTAAATAAACAAATAGTTTGCCTCGTGACTCGTAGCTCGTATAAACAGCGGTGAAACTATATTATATGTACGAGGTCCTTACACGCTACCGAAGTCAACTTAATTCCGCCCTTCTTACCGATCCAACCCTTTACGCGCTATCGAAAAACTTGGCTCCATACCTGTCTTAAGTTAATGCATGTAGTCCCGAATCCAAAGTTTATGTCGCGAGCACACAAAAACTAAACGTGATAGTATCATAGAAATGGATAAACAATAACGATGAATGTGTGGTAGGTGTTATTATAGTCCCTTGCTTGTATTATTAAAATGTATTAATATGGTCACCAAAATATTAGAAAGAAGCGTATTTAATTATTACCGTTGAGAATATTTTATCTGGAATAAGCTATGATCGAACTCATTTAAATTTTACGTCAAATTACTTGATGGATACATACGAAGGCGACTCGAAAAACAGGTTCACTGTTTATTTGTAATTCTTTTATGGAATTTTTAAGTATACCTATATTAAGACCATTATTTGAAACATTTTTATTTTTTCTAATGCCAAGGATTGTTTTTTTAAATCAATTTTTTTACTATAAGAATCAACAAAGTTTTACAAAAATTGTTGAACATATTTTTGAAAAAAATATACATATTAAAAACGATGATGAGTTAATGCAAATCGAAATTTGAAAAAGAGCTTAGTTTTTAAATTATTGATTTTTAATGTGTTAGAGTCTTAATGTCATTAATAAATGGATTAAATATGTATGGAATATAATGAGATGATTTTAAAAACATAGTAATTAGTATTAATGTATTAACATTTTATGTTTGGAAAAACGGTCAGAATATGCTAACCAAGCAGTTACTTTATTGATTAGTATAATATATATAAATATATATCTAATATACTTTAAATCATAATTTATGTAGTTCATAAAGTTTAGTAACTTAAAAACTGCTCGATGAACTTTAATATAAATACGTATCAACATTTTCAAAAAATATTACTTTTTAAATAATGTACAGTGAAAAAGATTCGTGGCTCTCATTTGAAAAAAAAATATGGTTATACATGCATATATATATATATATTATATATAAATATTAAAAATGATATAAAATATCTAAAAATATGGTCTTTAAACATCATAAATAATATTCCAAAAATTAAATGACTGCAGTACTGTCAGTATTATAGAGTAAGAAGTATTGTCCATCAAGCCATCGATCAACTGTTATTACCAAGAACTACCCACCTATTATATTATAATAATATGAAACACAAGAAAATATTATAATATTGTACCTATTGATTTTTATGACGGAAATACAATTTTAAATGTTCCGAGAATTAATAATATTACATATTGTTTTTTTAAATTTAACGAGTTTTTAATAATATGAAAAAACATTTGTGTGCAGTAGAATACGAATTCACACAAAAAATGTATACCGATATAGAATATTCATCAATTATGCGAAAAAATTGAATGTACCCATACAAAACAAAAGTAGGTGGAGTGTTTTGTGATAGTTTGCGCGTATCGATCTTTTCGCCCCTTTGCAGGCGGTAAAAAGATAAATATCGTGGTATGTAAAGACTATTGGACGTTCTGACGATTTTCAGATCAATAACTTATAATACGCACACATCGCGAGTGTATTATAGGTACAGGTTAAATAAATGTACGGACCATCAGAGAACTCTGATTACCATTAATTAATAATGTTTTGATAGATGTTGTAATATAGACGTTGTTGTGTTCTAGGTCATATGGCCGTATTAAAGTTATCCCTACTTGGACCACTGTCAACATGAAAATCTTATTATTGTGTGTGCCCGTGCACGCTATTGTATTGAGTGCCTTTGAGTTTATCTTCCGGTGTACCGAGCATGTGTCGCTGTTCGTCTGTTCGTTAATAACGGGCCAAATTTGGTTACCTACCTAAATAAATTATATGATTTTACAATATTGATGTTAATATCAGGCTATGTTCGATATTTCAACATTAGTCGGGTACCTACGTATTACAGATTGATGAAAAAATAAAACCAACAATACACAATTCACAAACATTATAATAATATGAATATAAAGTAAAAATAAAAATCAGTTGAACGAAAAAAAAACATTAGTCTACAATAAAATTGTGTGGATTTTTTTATTTTATAAAAATATATTTATAATAATCATTAAATAGGTACTCATCTTATTTTTTATCTGTGATTTTGGATTTGGAAATTTTTTGAATTTCTTGGTTTGGAAAATAAATAATTAAATTGTTTTTAATTTTGACTTTTGAAATTAATAGTAATAATATTCGATGCCCACGGATTTCGATTTAATCTTTATGAAATTCAAATGTATTAGATGAAAAATGGTTGTCGTTTAATTAATCGCAATTTTTTATCGTCACTACGGGATAATATTTGGTATTCATCGGTTTAAAATAGTTGACCATTTTGCGGTGTATCGTTGCGTGACACGCATCGTCATGACATCGTTGTAAATCGTCCTAATATTATTGTAAGAGAGACGAAAACGTCCAGTTTCCGTACACTATAATAATATAATCATTATATAGATAAAGTTACATTATTATTTACCAAATACCTCTGCTCGTTTCGCTCTACTCAACAGCAATCGTATGATTGATTGTGCCTGCTACCTAATCGCACCGGAAGAGCTTAATCATAAACGCAATTAGCATTTTTATATTACGACGAGTTTTCCATTTTCCCGTTAAATCTCGAACACGAAACTGTGACTGTGGCGTGCTACAGATATATGGGTTATCGTCCGGTCCGTTTTACCGAAAAACTTTAGATTGCCACACCGTAGAGGTGGAGGGAAAGGTCCGACAAAGAGAAATAAAATAAAAAATATATTTAATAGTAATGCGATTATGCGTTTGAGCGCAGAGCACGTACATTTCGGAGTAAAAAAATAAATAAAAAAAATATGGCATCTGGAGGCGTGTTTGCGCATCACAGTCGTCGAAAAGACAGGAAATCCCGTATTGTTGTATCATAGAGGAACGCCGAATGGATAAAACGCCATTCTCGTGCAGTGGTTGTGAGTTATGATATTTCCTACGAGCGAGGCGCAGGTGATAACGTGATAATATTATTATTGTGTTCTATAATAACACTGCGATCAAGTGGGAAACTGCAACACAGAATTACGGCTGAGATATTCCTAAATTTCCGTTGTCTATAAGGAAACCGACGAAGATGATTTTCGCGGAAACGATGTCGTTAGGTATATAAAATATTGTAACAGCTCATATCTAAATAGAACAATAAAAGACATTTAACGTTAACTTCTGTAAGTAGGTAGAGTAGGTATGCGTGAACGAAAATTCGTGTTGATGTTTATTTTTGTAAAACCACAATTAATTTCAACGAATGTTCATTTATTAACACATTTTATAATTCCGAAAAAAAAGAAAAGAAAACACATCTTATAGATTTAATAAAAAATAGTGTTAAACAATACGAACGGCTGTTGACAATGTTGAAATATGGATACGTTACGACTTACAAATACTTACGAAATAATTTGTTTCTTATATGTATGACCGTCAACTTGTTCAAAAAAACATATGTGCGGCAGCTTAGTGTTATGGTCATGATCGAAGCCTAAAGGGTAAGTTAAAGAGGTTTTCGACTTTAATAGTAAATATCAGGGTTTTTTTTTAAAGGGTTTCCGCTGTATCATTAATTATGTAAGAACACTAAAACCGTCTATATGGTCGTGTGAATTTTCAATGATTCTGTCTCTCTCTCCGCCCTATCCTTCTCCGCCACCTCGCAACCTCTTTGTCGCTCTTTCTCACTCTCACTCGAACTCTCCTTCTTACTCGTTCTCTCTCTTTTTCTCCGAATACTCTATTGGGAATTGCAAAGTATAGTGCTCCGGGAACGATGGCGAGATAAGGGGGAGGGGCACGTCGCCTCTCCTCGGCCAGAAGCTTCTCATAAAATATTAAACACTGTGCGGGATACTCGTGTCAAATAATTATTCGTATACTCACCAATTGTTCTATTCATCCCTGCAATGTACGAACGCAACGCTAAGTGTTCAGAGATCGCTTACTCCCAGAGGATTACTTTTGCTTTTTAATCGGCATTCGCTTTTAATGCGATTTAGGAGGACATATCACGTACGAACGTGTTCTTAATATATTATTATATACAGCCGATAAGATGTGTAGGTAAGTATAAGAGCATTTTGGATAAGTAGTCGAATTTTGTCGAGTTCATCATTGTTTATATTTTAAATCTATTATTGCGGATTTACATTGTGATATTTTTTTCCGACTTACACTTCGTGCGATTACAGCGATGTTCAGATAGGTATTTTGTTTGTTTAGTATTGTGCGTGTACACATACGCAGTTCTTTTAATAATGACGTATACGCTGTACCGTTTGGTGTAGATATTCAATAATAAATACAATACACACGCGTGTCATATAGGTTTATGTAAACAAAATTAGATTGTACCAGATATATAAATGTATATTTTATGTATACTGAAATCTATAGCTTACCTAATATCTCGACAGTATGTGATATCTCCCTGGGTTTGAGAGTTGCTATTTGGCACACGTAATTTCCTGCGTCGTTTGTTTGAATATCACGGATTTCCAGGTTATTGCCGTCCACTAGACGAATCCTTTCATCTGGAGACACCTTAGTGCTTCCTGCTGTTAGTACGGCAATTCCTTTTTTCCACGCTAAAATGTATACTCCTGAAAAATATAATATAACAAATATATAACTATACGGTGTATAGTTTAATTCTTGGCAAATACAATAAAAATATACGTATGTATACAATTCGTTTTAATGGGAGTTTCTTCTTTCAAATGGCACATTTTATATTTCAGTATTTTTGATAGTTAATATTAAGTATGTAAAAATGATTTTATAAGCCTACCGGGTTCTAAACATTTTAGTGTCTGTGTGATATTATGTTCAAAATAATTTTCTGTGATTCTATTTCGAGTATATAATACGTACTAAACTTTCATTTAAATTTACCTTGTGTCAATAATTAAATTTCAATATAAATAATCTAACGGTTTTAACTTATATAAATTGTATGTGCTAATAATTTTTTTAAATTTAACTATTTATGCCTAATCTATGTATTTATTACGGGTTGACGATTTGAATTACCGAACCTATATTTCTTAGTTTTAATGTTTAACCGTAAATGAAACGTATAAATCGTATTTTATGAAAATAAAAATAAATTTTATTTGATGGTATAAAAACGTAGACTCAATGGAAATTTCAGTTTATGATGGCGACAAGAACTATTATTTTGAAAAATAAACGGAACATTTATAATATAATGCAAAACATTCATGTCAGTGGTTTATTTTTATGCGGTAAAAAAATGTTTATCTAGTTAGAATTTGAAAAACTGGAAAGAGTTAAAACTGTTCAGTTCAGTTGATTGATGGTAGTTATTCGTTTAATAAAAATAGGTCAGCCAGGTTTTTGGAAGTATAATTAATTACAGATGTTCACAGTCCAAACAGATTTTATTATTGCTCTCGATTCGTTAACGAATTACCAAGAAAAAAATGTTTGGTTAGGTATAATATGAAACAATACAAATAGAGTTTAATTAACGTTTGTGTGACAATATTGATAATAATTTGTTGACTCATGATCATCTAGTCATAATTCAATTCATTATTACCTCCATCAGTCTTCCGATATATTTGAATAAATATTTGTTTGTATATTTATTTTTATTATTAACGACGAATATAATAATAGAAAAATACAATGTTAATCAACACAACATATAAATTAAATATTACTTTTTAATAATACGTGATTGTTACCAGTGGCGTATATAAGGGGGATTTTAGGGGTTCAAACACCCCCTGTAATGTATTGTTGGTATGGGCATTGATTTTGATTGTTATAATATTATATATAATATTATCATATATTTTTTTTTAACCCCCTCCGAAATTAATTTCTATATACGCCACAGATTGTCACTGAGACAAAAATATAATCAAACAATCAATACATTTAGTAAGTAAGTATAAATTAATGAGTTGGAGATTTTTTATTTTTATTTAATTTAGAGCTTAAATCTTACTAAATAAATTTTTAAAAAAAATGTGAAACAAAAAAATGTGAATTAGTATATATAAATATTCAGTATTATTAAAACTTAATATCTCTAAGAAATATATACATAATTCATTGAATGTTATAACTTTTAAATTTTTAAGTACTAAAGTAAAAGAGCAAATATTATAACAATAAAATATAAATTAATTGTCATTGACAGTTTTTGTTATTGAAATATAAAACAAATTGTTTAAGAATTGTGTATTTTGAATTAAAAATAATAAATAAATAAAATAAACTAAGTATGAACTACCATGAAATTTCCGATCGACATCCAAATTACAAAATTAATCCTGAATGATCATTTCGAAAAAAAATATTTATATTTTTTAAAAAACATTTAAATTTGCGTTTGTTAAGTATATTTTATCAAGTTTTTGACACTCTCTATAATTATTACAATATTATATTTTTATCTATACAGATTTAATGGATATAACTTACGATTAGAATATACTGCGAAGTTAATGACATAAAAAATGCTATATACGTACTGTGGTTAAATAAGTGTTTATGGTTATTTTATTATTGAAAACAAAATTTCTTAGAAGCATTTATGTTTAGAGATTATACTTTACCTACTCACAATTTTTAAGTAAAAGTTAAAGCAAGTAAAAAATCATTTTTATCGAGAAAATTATAACAATAACACATAAGGTTGCTAACTTGTGACAAAATAATTACCAACTAAAAGTTTATTTTTAATCATCATTTAATTAATTTTCAAATAAATAATTTAATCATTCTAACAACAATTCTACCAAAAAAATAAAAATTTTAAAAAAAACAATCAATAATTTTCAAACTTTTTACTGCATTAACGCGATAAACACGATTTTAATCCATATAATATTTTAGTTATAAAATGTATTTTTTGAGATAGATGTTTGATAGTTAATTATTTTTGTACTTTTAATAGACACGTGTACTGATAGTTTTACCTGAACTTGGCTGTAAGATTCTTTGCATTCAGCTGTACTCATAGCATAGGTATCGTTTTTAATATCCTAACTTTTTTTAACTGCACAGTTCATTTATAATCTATTCACTATAATGTAATAACCAACTAAATAAAGACGAGACTATCATTTTTAAAACATTTATGTGATTGTAAATTATGCCAAATTTTGAAAAACAGAAAATATTTCTGATCAGGTATGTTTGATACGTCTTTAGAATATAATTCGAATGTTTAAGAAATATCAATGACTTTATATACTGCCAATGCGTTCTAAACTTCCAATTTATAAATTTAATAAAATTTGTGAGGTTTACTCAATAACTGTGTAATTCAATAACCGCCAATCCTCAATGCCAAAGATGGTACGTAAGTACACATAATAAATACGACGCTTATAGCATGAGTGAACATATATATGTATATATATACACTGATAACCGGAAGTATTCTAAGTAATATGATTTTCTAATTAAGTACATCTCAACTATTTACCACCAGCTCGCGTTTTATCTACCAGAAATATTGGAAATAAGAGATAAAATTACGAATATTGAAAATATGCAGTTAGCTTTATAATAAATTGTGGTGGATTTTAAAACACGATGAATGAATACGAAAATTGCGCTTTTGATGGATGGGTTTTTGATTCACCTTTGCCAATGGAGCGAAATAGTAGTTGAAAGTATGCATAAATTCGTATAATATTACAGCGGAAGCTTTACTATCACTACACCCCACTCCCTGCCATCGTGAATTTTTATGTATTTATATATAATATATATACGACGGATGGCTCTCAAAATGAAATATACTTTTTTTTTCAAGTCACCATTGTGTAAATACCATCATAGCTATACGCAACATCAAGCTCAGTAGGTAATATCTTGTAAAGAAGAAGACGTTTTATTGGAGCTGAGGGAGGATTGTGGAGGTCTTATACGAAGAAGTGTTTAGAAATATATATATTAATGTAAAGTTCAATACAACGAAAATCTAGAGGTAGTATCAAAAAAAGTGTTGAATTAAAAAAAGGCACTCAACGAAGGAAAAAATCTAAACGCATTATACGGTTTGGGCATAACTTTATGCAAACTTGATTTCATGGTATATTGTACAGCTGTCAAAGTTGTAATGTATATATTAAAATTAATGTATATATTATATTCTTGTGATTTTAAGAAATATTTAATGCCACTAGTTGTAAAACAATAATGTATTTTAGCTTTAAGGTTATAATTATTCTAATTTAACTAAGAATAAAAAGTATTATAATGAATTACTGTATAAATAATTAAAAGGTTTAGTATTTAGTAACAGTACTCAATGAGTAAACTATATATTTTCAGCTTCCTATATAACTGTTTGAACATCATCAAAATCATATAGTTATTTTGAACATAAAAACAATTTTGTATTAAGTAATATAATTACGGTGATTTTATGCGTCGTCTAAATTGATAGATATTTTCCTTTAAAAAAAAAAAACAGTTGGTTAAATGACTACCTTGTAAGTTGATGGGATACCGTTAAATGTAGTGTTGTTTTTCTTTTTTAGAATTTAAGTGGGTGGAGTGAGTAAGCTGTATTGGATATTGGTTTTATAATGAAGCATTTTTTCGGAGAACATTTTATGGCCATAATAAAACTCAAAGTTTCCAGCCACAACTTTTTTAATTTAATTGAACACAGATTTTAGTATACAAGTTATTAAAAAACCTAAAAAAATAAATATATAAGCAAATAGATAAATTAAGAAGAAAAAAATGCATTTTTAAATAAACATGGGATATTTTTCACATGCGAACATGCTATGCTATCCAAGAAAGATGTTGAAAAACGTCATGGTTTCTTACATCGAAACACATCAAAATATTGATTGAACAATATTATTGACATTGTAAAATATGCACATATAGGTGCATATATTTAGAAACTAAGAAATAGTGACAGATAATATTAAAATGTAAATTTAAATAAAGTAGGCTAATAACATTTTTGTAATTGAAGAGTTATTTATAATAAAAAAAAAATAAATAAATAAACAAAATCAAAATCTATGTCATTCACATCAACTATAACTGTCTGTTTTTTATATTTTATAAATTATAAATACATATTATTACATTTTGGGAACACAAATAAATTCGTAAATTCCCTGATATTGTTAACGATTTACGATTAAGTTAAAAACATTATTCAAAATGAGAATTCGATTTATTTTACATCACACGAAATGGTTTCTTGTTATTCGATGTATAATAATGTTTAAATTATGTAATGCATTTGATTTGTAAATTTTTCTCATTTAAATAATGGTATTCCCATAAGAGTTCAAGAATATCTAAGGATAATATAAAATCCGTTGAATATTTTAGCACTGGAATTTTTAGTAAACGCACAGCGTCTTCCATTACATAATTTTCGGCTCTAATGACACTACACATACATAATATGATGTTTTGTTTTAGATATTTCACCACTGGATGGAGAAAGCCATCATTAAACACAAATAAATATAAAACAAAATGAAAACCTTTTGCTCTTTATATGTCAACCGAAATTGTTTATACCAGCGGCGTCAGTAAACCTTATCGGCGTGTTACACATTATATTATGATAGCAGTACGTGACCGAATATATAGAATTGCAAAAGGTCTCGCCAGGGGACAGTGAAAAATATATAATTTCGCAGGTAGGAGGGGTACAACACATGTACGGCTATAAAGAGAAAGAGTTAAAAAAAAATCGGAGCGTAAAATTAAGCTATGAAAAGAATTTTTCATTAGGCAGGTATTATTAGCATCGAGAAGGGAACTGCGTTAGGTAGGTATGATGAACTTTTATTGTTATACTACTACTGTTTTATTATCATTTTTTTTTATTATTATTATTCAGGTTGTCATAAGTGAGACCCTAGCGCAAATGAACGACGCGAGGGGAGATTTTTCATCGGGGTTTAAAAATATTTTATTTTTGTTCGGGAGAATTTTCTATTGTTATATAGAGAGATATTAATGTAATATGAAAAACAAAGCCGATGATCTTGTAAAAATTTCAAGAATAATTACCAGTCGAGTTTCTGTGTTCATAAGGAAGTTAACATTACAAAACATGTATATTATATTTATGTTGTAAACATATTGACTAAAAGAGCATACCATTATTATCATTGTCTAGAGTCCATAGATTCACACACTCTTGTAGTGTAATAAAGTTTTGACGATAATAAAGCCAAAAAATGCTTCACGATATTTAACATAGATTAATTTATATTTTCCATTAACCAGTTTTTGTTGTAACCCCAATGAATATTTAAAAAAATGACGAATGATCAGTATAAGTCTATTTTATTTAAAATTATTGATTTTGAAAACAATATAATTAAATTCTATGTTATATTAGAGATTACATAATTTAATATATTTATGCTATAATTATAATATGAATATTCTTTTAAAACATTTATTTTATACAATTATTATTTTATATTAAGTTTATTTTTTTACAAACATTGTTACAAATATTATCCAAGAAAAAGAAAATGTTTAATATCCAGTTAAAAAAAAAAAAAAATACTACCAAAATATTGAATTATTTCAAACTTAATTTTTTAACATTTTTTTTTTCTAATTCATCAAGTGCATATATTAAATGAGAATAAAACATCATCAGTAGTGAAAGAGAACATTATAGTATCTTGAAGTCATTTTGTATGAAACTTACATTCTGTTTTTTTTTTTTTTTTTAATAATATATTGTGAATTTGAGATAATACCGTTGAAATAATCTAATAAAGTATACTTAAATTTGTATATATTATTATAATATTATATAATATAAAATTAAAATAATAATAGTTTTACAATAACATTGATGCTGCATATATTTTATTTTATAATATAATATTATTGTATCGGATTTATTTTTAATATAAGTGTTTATTAAAAAAAAAGCCACAATTATTTCAAAAAAATGTTTCAAAATACTTTTATTATTTTTAACAACAAATTAAATATTAAAATGAATGTATCTATACACCTGAGTAATTACAAGAATAATTTATTAATTTTGATAGTTTGTGTAAATGTAGAGTTATTTTAAATTAAAAAACAATAATAATAAGGAATATAAAAGAATGTATTTGAATTTTTTTTTCTTACACTAAGCTTTGGTTCAATAGACACAACAGTTTTTGTTATTCATTTATTTTCAGTTTGGTAAAAAATCTATTGACTATTAAAAATAAGAGTGTCGAAAAAAGTTCCGAATTAAAAGAAATAAAGTGCTATCGTTAAAAAAGCAAACATTAAGACGATGGGTTTTTTTTTTTTTTTAACTTAACTGTTCCAATATCATGTGAATGTTTAGAATACCAATGGACTTACGTAGCTTCCTTTTTAATTCATTTACATTTTACACACTGGATTAACATTAACGAATTAACCACTTTCACGAAAAATCAAATACTCACAACTTTAAAAAAAATAAATAAATAAGTTAAAACAATATCTATTGGACGTGTGAGGACTACCATGGTGATCTTGATAAAAAATAACTTTTCATTTTTTTTTTACCGATTAAACTCAAAAAATATTAATAATTAAGTTCATATTTAGCAATAATATAGTAGAAGTGAATTTTACTTAACACTTGTTTAAATAGCATTATCGTTCAAAAACCGTTTTTGTAACAATCGTTCAATAATATAAGGAGCGAAGTAAACAATAGTATTACAAATAAAATACATAGTTGATAATAAATAAAACAATTGTGTATGATAAGTAGAAATATGTGAGAGGAATAATTATATTGTGGTAAACTCTTTAAATCATTATATAGTTAAATTGACATGAATACTAGAAATGTATTTCAAACTTTTTCCTTATCCCGGTTGTCCCTATTCTTTATACAAGAAAAGCAAAGAAAAACTTTATATCTGATACTTAAAGATGTACAAAAGATAGAATTTTATGTTTTTTTTTTTTTTTTTTTTTAAACGCTTAATAAACATAGCAACAAAATATAAAATAAATGTAAATTTATCACATGGAAGCTGCATCATCATTCATCATATCATCAACCTAACAGATTATAACGTACTCTCAACAAAGGCAATCTATTTTGTTTAAATTTCTTGTTATTGTACTTATGTTTAGTTAGGTATATTAAGTTTATTTGTACAATAGTTATTTATATTGTATTCATTAATCTATTAATCAATGTGTCTATGTATAATAATTAACGCTTAATTACACATTTACAAATTATTCATCTTTTTGTGATTATTAATTTAACAAACTATTAACAGTAATTACATAAAACATAATAAACATATCTAAATCACAAATGCTTTTCAATATAGATTTTTTTTTTAAAGATTATTATTTTATTATCAACGTTCTAATATTGCATAATACTAAACTGGTGTACGTTATGTTATTAGTATTTATTTATTTTTTTTTTTATTAGTACAAAATAAAAACACTAAAATGACAAAATATAAATCAGTTAATTAATAGTTTAAGACATTTTAAACGTATTAAATGCCTATTTAATTAGGAATTAATTAAATTAAAAATGTCAATACAACAAGAGAAGATAATATTATTTCATATGGTATACCTCATCAACGAAGATTTGTTTTTGTTCTTATTGCCATGTGTATAAATATTCAGAATAAAAGAGAGGGAGACGAATAAAAGGATATACTTTAAGTCAACTTGTGGCGCTAACTTTTTTATGTTGTAATTTAAATTTCATAGAGTATGAAATCATGAAAGCCATATAGAATAAAAGTGCGTAAATAACTCTTCATATATATAAAAAAACCTATTATAATAGCATTGACGCATTTTGCACAGTGATTCATCTAATCATTTATACGTATTAATTACAATATTAATATAATCACAGTTTTTGATGGATAAAATAGTTTTTCGTAACTATTTTAATTATGATTATGTAATATAATATATTAAGGCAGAGTAGGTGTAAAAATAACATTTCCCATAACCCTCTCAAAATATAGGTACTACCTGCTGGTAGTGTTTCGCTGTTTTTCAAGCTCGCGTGTTTACCCAAGCCGTTTAATTTATTGTATTTCTAAGTTTGTTTCTGCAGGCGAAACTGCTATTTTTTCTTTGTTATAATGGTGTAACAACCTTAAATATGTAAATCAGAGTGCATGTACGAAAATTTAACATTGGAGACTGCCGAGCAAATTAAAAATTAAAAACACCCGTCGTTCTTTTTAAATGTCTTCGGGACACGATTATTCACGACCATTACCCACAAGTTCCACCTGGTCTGACCGATATTTATTAAAATAGTTTATATTTTATTTGGCGGTTAATATCTTAAAAAAAGTATACTCTAAAATATGCTTAAATATAATATAATAATATATTATACGTAATCTTAAGTCATACGCACCCGGGTTGATTACGTCACACGGAAGGACAACGGTGTCATTCGTGACCACTCTGAATCTTCTTCCTTGAGAACCGAATGTTGGCAAAGGATCTGGTTCCGGATTTTGAGTGGGTCGCTTAGGCGAAGCAAAACCTGTAAATAATAATAAACGTTTAATATTATATAATTTAACAATAATAACTCAACATACTAACAAATTAACCAATTGTATTATCAGTATCTAGTCAAAATATTCATCGTACTACAAAACTATTGTGGTAAACGTTTTTTAGAAAAAATTAAGTTGAAAAAAATTCGTTAATTTGATGATAAATAATAGCAAAACATAAGTTAAAAGATTATGACATAATACACGTCTTATTATAAATAATAATCGTTGATGTGCCGTATTGGAGGTGAATTTTATTAACATTGGTTCGTGTAATAACAAAATATATTTATTATATTTTATAATAATTCTCACTTCAACTAATTTCAATCCCTTATTTTAAATCATATTGATTGTTTACGGACGGAGGAAGATTAAGTTTTCCTTCTACGTCTTGCTACAACTGATGGATAGCCGTTTTCTGACACGAAATAGAGTCAACACAAATTTGACGGGTCTCCGTGTTCAGTTGTTTCATAAGTTTACGAGTTCTGTTTAACTCAACTCACATTAATATACATTATTGTGCAATATTATTCATTGTCACGTATCAAAATATCGTTGGTTTATGAAGTTTTCGAATTTAATTTGATAGACTGCTGTACTTTCTGCCCATAAAAATATGTATACCTATATTCGTCTAATCCCAATATACGGTCGTCTATGCTTGTACGGACCTTAATTTCCACAATGTTATTACGGTGAGTTCAACGAATGGAAATAATATAATATAAGACTGCTGTGAATGAATGGTTCGTTCTCGGGGGTATTACATTTTGTGTTATCTCTTTGAAATTACTCGAGTTTATTTGTAATATTTAAAGCATGATGGTGATTCGCACTTGTAGGTACATATTTTCTATGCACGCGAATAAATCCTGATAGGCCATTATTGGAATACCGGCCAAGTTATTTCCATAGATCAATCATCTATCGCTTTACTTTTGTATACCCAATATAATGTAAGTGAGTATAGTAACTGATTAAAATAAAACGTATCTCTTCTAAGAAACATCCAAATACCGATATCATAGTTTTTAGATGTAGGACGTAAGTATTGTATATTGCAAATTTAGAAATATTTTTAACTAAAAATAAAAATAATAACATAATATCACAATTACACATAAACTTCAGTGTATAACAATAATTACACCTATAATTAGGCGTATAATTATTATATTATGTCCTTTAATACAAATTATCAAGTATCTACGCTAATTTAATTTATAAATATAGTACTTAAACAAAACAAAACTTGTATATTGTGTCCGTCATAAATGTTGCTTACTTTATTCAAATATCTTATAAAGGAATCTTTTTATCAACTTAACACAACATTTCTTTTTTTTTCTTTAATAGGTGAAATTACTTATTTGTCCAACGACGTCCCTACGTTTTTTATAATTAAAACAGAATATCCCTGAGGCACTGTTTATTTTGCCAAAAATAAATCACTATTATACTATATTTCAGTCTAATTGTTTTATGTATACCTATTGCATTTTTTTTTAAGTTACATTTTTTGTCTGACGGTGTGTTAAGTACATTGAATTAATAATATTACTTGATACGATTTTATCCATTTCTCAAATATCTATAAAAATGAACAATATATTATTTTTCAAAACTGAAAACTAAACATATAATAATCCTCTATTTAACACAATAATAATTCAAGTATAATAATGTTTTATAATAATAATATAAATAAATATTATAAAGTATATATAAATCATATTTTACATGCGAATCACATTCGGGATGTGTACATTCTGTCACGTACAGTAGAAAGTTTTATGTTATAGATTCAATTTAATAACCATGTTATTCGGAAATAATTATGGGTTTTTGTATGTATTTATGATTACAGAAATAATAGTTTCTTAAATAATAATTAAAGAGATATTATCACGAAATCGCGAATATGCAATTATTTAGAAAATAATATTGTAAATACAACAAAACGAAAACCAGCAATAATGTGTCTCACAAACGTCAAGTGTATCTCGAGTAAGAGAAAAAGAGTCGGTGCGATTAAACCTGTGTGTACGGTGTAAGTTATTTGACACCACCAATGGCTTTAACTGGTCAGAACAGATATATTATTCACTACAGAGCAACTTCTAAGCTTATAATATGTATATATATATATAAATGTTTTTATCTCACGTCGTATGCATCCTGCTCGTGGTATTCTTCGGGTGTACCCGTATTGAGCGGTAAGAAGAGAATCGGTAGCATGGACACCAACACACAAACATTGAAAACGATTTTATTTATCAGAAAATTGAATCCCTCCGTTCTCTCGCCATAATGACCGCCACCACCACCGACGAGATTTATACTCTTCTCGTTCATCTTTCGCGATAATAATAATAATAATAATAATAATAACAATAATGTCCTCGGGCCACCGAATCTTCCTTACGAGCGTTTGCGTCTTTCCATGATAGCTTCGTAGAGTATTTACTGTATTATAATTTATTATTTATAGACGTAAAATAATAATAATCGTTAATATTATTATTATCATTATTACTATTATTATTATTATTATCATCATCATTATAATTATTATTACTATTGTTATTGTTATTATTGTTCATAACGTTGTTCCGCCGTATTTGTATGTGCATACAGGCCGGATTTCCTAACGAATTGATAACGCCAAAGTATGAATTTGTGGAGGAGCTACTGCGTACAAAGTCACCGACGACGACGGTAAAATTAAGTGTTGTGTTTTAAAGCGAATTTAGTTTAGTTTCAATATCACATCGAATGCGTGTGTGTAATATCAATATTAACGGTCGAATACAGCAATAATAACCGATAGTATTAATATTATTGTACACTAAAAATATAATAGTGCTATAATTTGTTACGTTAATCTTTAAAAAAAAAATACTGTCATGACTTGTTTCTCAAAACTTACTTCGGGGCACGTGGTAGTTTTAAAATAATTCGTGGCTCTTTTACCGTATAGATAGCTAAGTAGTGATCATCACGTGCTCGTTTGGTATTCTTACAAGTAAGTTTTAGCACGCACTGTACGGTTGAATCGCATCTAAGATAACTATTTTTTCAGTATTTTTTCCAAACTGGGGTTTTTGGGGTTTTGGTGCACAAGTATGCGATCAATTGTCTTGTTATTGCTGGCTTAGTGGAATTCAACCAAAAAATTAAAATAATTATACAACGATAAATAAAGTAACGGGTTTTCTTGCTGGTATATACGCATATATTATACGGCAGATACTCTGGAACTTTTGAAAAGAAAATGAATAAATTTATGTAACCCATCCTGTCCTATATCATATAATACAGAAAGCTATACCTACATATTATGTAGGATATAATACTGCCACGATAGCGAAAACTTTGCTGTGAATACTTTTCTTGACAAAGAAGTTTTTAGTGACCTTCGCTCATTGATCGGTAGTTTTAAAAGTTTCTTGGTTGGAAATTCGTTAAAAGCATATTTACACACGCTGGTCCACGAAGGAAGTTAGGAAAACTATAATGAAACCTTGGCCTTCTAATTAAACCATGCTTTTGGCGCAGACGGCTGTGTAACTAACGAGCGACGAATGTTTAAGCTCTGACCATTTTACCACCCTGCCGTGACCGCCTTTAGAAAGGTTGCGAGTGATCGCAGTTTGATTTATTTTAAATATGGTTGAACATATTTTACAAAATATGTGTCATGCACGTCAAGATTGCTGAATTCTTTTTTGTAAAAGGTAGCAAAACGTTATTCTTTTGATTTAAACAAAAGTCACAGACAATAAGGGCAAATATTATAGTAACGTGAATCTTGTGTATGAGTGAACAACTATTTGTCAAAGATCGTAGTTTGGGATGACTGAACATCCAAAATAGAACACAAAAAATAAAATAAAATTATGGATTCTTAATGTAATTCAAATAGGCGAAAAAACTACTTGTTTTCTGGTCCTTTCCCTTATCGTGACATGGATACCGTCATTTTGTTCACCGTCGAGTTCAGTTATTTTCATCCTTTTTTTAGTTTTCTACACACCCTTCCACTTGATATCCCTCTCATTTCGCATTTAAATTCAGTACCATATACCCTAGAAAATCGTACCTAACCTAAAGAAAATTGGAATTCTCAAAAGAGAATTTTAAACATTTAAAACAAAAGTAAAATATAAGCCTTTATAATATAATAGAACGTATTGATTTACAACCGCTAAATAATATTGAAAAACAAATGTCAACCATGTGTGATTCGTTAAAACGAAAACGAACAAATTAAACGATTAATGTTCCGTGATGATGCATTTTACGCTATACTAAAATTACACTATTATAACTCGCATAAAACGCTAATCATAATGTTATCATTATTTTTTTTACTATGAGAAACATAATGTTTAACAGAGGAGTCTTGCATTTGACATTTAACGATTAAGCATGACAACAATAAATCATCAAATGCAAATAAAACTAGATTTCTCTTACATTTAATTAGTGTTAACGTTTATACGTTTTCTTTTTATGACTAAGACATTTTTGGGCGTATTATTTAGCATTCAGACGTTTTTCCTACGCAAATACGACTGCATAAGGATCCCTAGAATATATAGCTGGTAAATGTGATGTAATTAAGTATTCAGATTTTATTTTATTTTTTTTTTTTTATCCCATTTCCCACGGTTAATTTATTATCGTTATTTTTGCTGCAGTATATATATATAAAAAAAAAAAACGGCTAATGGTGAACATTGTCTTTACGCGAAGGATGAAATGACGCTTATAAATTTACAAGAAAACGAGGGCTGTCTCGTGCAGGCCACACCGGTGGATATGGCGGTTCTGTACTATTTTACGCAATAATTTTTGAGTTTTTTCACCGTAGTCTTAAACACAAGAATTTTACGGGCTGGAAAAATATCTTAAAAAATATATAAAAAATAATAATCGAAAACGGAAGCGATTCCGCAACAATAGCGCAGGTTTACCGGGATAGTTGTAACTCATACAATATAATAGTCCGAACGACAACTATATTATCAGAAAAAACAACTACCTAACAATCAGCGCATCTTAATTACGTTGTAAATAATATTATTTTGTGGCGGTAACGTAGGTACTTATGCATAATTTTTATATTCACGGTAGTTAATTTTTTCAACTTAATTTAAAAATGATTTATACAAATCCACTGTGTCTCAAAGTAATTTACAGTTAAAAGGCAATGAAAACGCCTTGATATATTTTATTTTTTGTCTTCCATTACCGGATAAATGAACAAATTACGTAATACTAATACACACATACGACGATTTATTTCTATACGCATCAGTTATCACTCTGAATTAATTTGAATTACGTAAAATAATAAATGCATTATTTTATTAAATCAGGGTTAATTCATTTATTAGCTACAATCTTGGGGCTATATAATTGTCTATATTATG
Source organism: Aphis craccivora (assembly GCA_009835225.1). Lineage (NCBI taxonomy): Eukaryota > Metazoa > Arthropoda > Insecta > Hemiptera > Aphididae > Aphis > Aphis craccivora. The sequence goes on along the minus strand of VUJU01000570.1, from coordinate 29,355 downwards.
TCTAAATACCCTTAGAAACGATTTGAACAATCATTAGGTAAATTCAGTACGGCGGATAAACATATAAGTAATCTTATCAGATCAATGCAGTATTGTAAAGCATACTAATTAAAAAAGTATATTTTAATTTGTTCCCAATAATACTACATTAAACAGGTAATCTCGAAATTAACTGTTCAAAATGTTTTAACGCCATATAATACAAGATAAACAAGATACTCGGAAATAGAAAAACAACTATAATAATCATTGATGTTTTTAGCTGGTCTTGGATTTAAAAATCATTGATTTATATGCACTACCAATATTAGTTTTGAAATATTCAATACGTATGTTTCAGGTTAATCTCATTGCAACGAGGTTCATCTCTTCTAACGAAAACGATAGATACGTTTTATGTATTTTTTTTTTTTATTTATTCTATACCATAATATATTATTATATAGTACATACCATTCGATCACATACATTCATTCTGATCTATGATAAGTCTCGTGTCAAAAAATCACAGATATGTCAATTCGTTAACGTCTAAAACTGGAATAATGTCAATACTACGTAGTAACGCAAAACGCCACTCATCAGTTGCCAATGGGTTATCGGGACGGATATAAATAATTTAACTACACACGAATATCCGAGTGCGATTCATTGCGGTAGAATTTTGCATACAAACGCCTCCGACGACACTTCGAGTGCGTATTTAATAGTGTACGACGGACGACGATCAAAACACTCATATTGGTTCTACGAGATACCTTTTCGCCAAAGTCGTACTTACCGTTAAATAATTTAACGGCCGTGTTTACTTTTGCACGGCTATCGCCGACGTTTTATCTTTCGTGTAAACCAAACAAGAAGCGTTAAAAAAACCACACCGTCAACGCCGTTCACCATATCATGTTATAGGATAAGTCCGATTATATTAGGCAAATATTGCTCTTATCGTTCCCACACAATGTCGTACGAAAAATGTAAGCGAAATTAAATCGGACAAACATGGACACTCGAATTCAAGTGGTGATAAGGGTGCTTTAGAATTTTCGAAAGAAAACTGTTTCGAATAATAATTCGTTTTTATTTATTTTCAGTTTACGTCAGCAAATATATATAAAAATAATATATAATACAACATGGTATACAGATTATTTATTATTTAAATACCAGCAGAGTATATTATCTTTTTTGAAAAAAGTGATTATTACGAAATTCTAATTGTTTATACCTTATTTTTTCATCCTTGTACTCATATTACACCTTAATTAATGTTTGTTATAGTTAATTCGTTTACCAGATATTAATTTAAATCACAACTCATATTTTTTAATTGCATTATTCGAAACGGAATACTTTTGAGAGACAGTAGATGTGGTAAATACGTCAACAGTGTTAAGCTAGTGTATGTTTTTTTTTTTTTTTTTTGTATTAATATAAATTTTAAGTTCAGATGAGCTCATGTACTGCAAGTCGTTCTCGGTGCTTAAGCACAGATAATACTTATAGACAAATTATGACTGTACAAACACGCACGCCGTCGGCTAGCATTAAAAATTGTCCCCGATAAATAATAAAATGATAGGTATATTGATTCGACAAAACAATGTGATGTTTTTCTATCTACGTAGTTGAATCGTGGTTAATGAATGGGAATTTATTTTTTGAACGACGATCGATATTTTCGTCCGTACAGGGAAAATCAATTCTAAACGTAATAATACATAGAACCGTCGTCGTCGAGTTGCGGGAATAGGCACTATAGTGTGTGGTTCATAAAGAAAATCGAATCAAATCGCAGAAAACATGTTAGACGAATGATTGTGTATGTGTATGTGCCGAGGAGAGAAGAAGTATGAGAGAAAAGGGAGAGACTTTTTTCTTATTTCTGTGCATTGAGTAAAATTCTCAAAGCGCTCTATGTTTGGATTATATTATTTAAACAAACGTATATCGCGGCTTTGTGTGTATTGAAAACAACGTCTATTGTTAGTCGTGGCCCCAATACGAAAGTTTTGGTTTGCTGTTGGAAGGAGAGTGCCAATTGTTCTACAATGACATTTTAGTCGGCGTGAAAAATTTTAACCATAGACAACAAACGCACTGTACCGGAGAAACTAGTATTTTGTTTTCTTCTTAACAGTCAAAACAAAGATCTGGTTTTTATCATATTTCGTGTTGTTTCAAGGCACGAATTACTACGCAAATAAAACGTATACGCGATGATAAAAATAAAATTAGATTGATTGCGTAAAGATTGTATTGCACCACTGTAAGATTCGAAATTCATAAAAAATAAAAAATAATTTTAAAGGTTCAATAATACTACAAAACTACTATTCATTATTGGAATGTAATATTCCAGATTATACTGTATTCGGTCGTATGTACTTATTTGTGAGCATTTTAAGTGTGTATCTAGTCTGTATAATCGTCTGATATCCATTTATTCAAGATACTATAATATAAAAAATGTTAACAAGTTAACGCGCATAAAATATAGTTCGCTTATTGGAATAGGTAATAATATAATAAATATCACTATACCTACTTATCTAAATTCATCATGAGAAATGTATTAATTACCTTACAGTGGAGGTAGAATGGAATTCATATTATATTCTCTCGGTAAATATTATGTAAATACCATAGTACAGAATCGAGTTCTTTTGCCTTATGAAATTCCAAAAGTGTTGGTTAATATCATATCGTATTAATGATGTAGACTCAATAGTATAAGTGTGAATAAAGAACAATTTCTTTTTTTCGATTAATAGTTATACCTGCCAGCATAATATTATTTTAAAGCCCTAAATTTGATTGAATTTTCTAAAGAAATTTATAGACGCTCATTTTTAACTAATTTCAAACGATTATTTATTGTTATAATATTATTCAATTTAAAACCACCAAACAAAGTTCATGTTTTTTGTAATATGTTTGAACATACTCAACGTGTATAGTATGTATTTGAAACTCTGAATTGCATAATGTATACATTGTATACCTATATATTATGTATATATATATTATATACATATAATGTCACACAAAGATAGTGTCTACAATATTTTCTTGTAGAATTTCCATTTCCGAGACGTATGATTAGTAGCCATCGGCGTTGAATGCATGAATATAATAACTGTATCTAAATAAATTGAGTCTCTATTTTGAAATGGTAATGTTAAGAAAACTTTATTTCGGTCTTTTTCAGTCGTCAAAACGAGTCAAACTGAACATGAATTCACATGCGACTTATATATTATTATTATTATACATAATAATAAAATATACATAAATATATATATATAACAAATATATATACATAAATATATATATATAACAAATATATATATATATATATAGCTATAATGCCAACTGCCAGAGTATAAGAATGAATTCTCTAAAATCGACAGGTATAATGTTTAATAATATTTCTGACGCTGCAATAAGAACTTACACACGCGCATACGGCGCTTCATCATCATCGTCATAATACCGATACACAATAAGTTACGCGGTGTCGATATAAAGTTAAGTTTTTTTTGTTGTTATTTTTATTTTATAAACATACGTAGAATAATAAATCCCGTTGGATCCATTATGGAAATGCTGTAGCAGAAGGGACATAACCTGCAGGCATAAATCGTACAATAGAAAAAAAACAACCAAAGTCGGGTCGGGAAAAAAACCTAACACTTTCGCATAAACATCAAGCTATATACGTTTTCGGCGTTTTGTTATGTCATGTTTTTTTTTTTTTTTTTTTTTTCATACATAAATATTTTCTTAGCCAAAAATATCTGTTTTAGACCTTTTCGGAAGAACACTATAGCTGTTCAGTAAAAAAAAAAAATAGTTTATATTATATATTCGGACAATATTGCTGAAATCGGGAAGAGATTATCGTACAATACCTATAATAGTACGCTGAAGCCGTTAAAAATGGCCGAAAAGCAACAGATATTATTGCAATGAATTTAAATGTGTTCGTAAATATTTTATATGATGAATACGAAATGGTCAAGCTAAACGTATAGTGAAAGACCACGACGACTGGACAAGAGATTAAAAAAAGAAAAAAATAACAGTTAACAAAATTAGAATAAATATACGATAAATAGGTATTTGAGTAGTTGAAAACTCAATTAAAATAGTCAGCAAATATTAACCGATTGCGTTTTTAGATTCGCGAGATAATAAAAAAATTCACCAAACTCTAATTTTCAAAACAATTGCCCATCACTAATAGACCGAATATGACTAAAAATCTATATTATATAGTTACCTATTTACAAGCAAAAACAAAAAAAAAAACCGTAATCGAGTAAGAAAATTATATTCTATGAAGATTAAAATACAATCAAAATGTTATTGTGTTCGAAAATCTAAAGTCAATAATATTGTTTTTGACATCATTATTTTATCTACGTATAATAATACGTGACAGTACTAACGTTGATTAAAACTGTTGCAATCAATGAATCCTAGTCTAGAATGTTCTATAATACAATATTATTGTATTGAGAATACCAACTTAGCTATTATAGGACAGAGATTCTCTATAAAACCATGGCGCTCTGATCGATGCCCCTAAAAAGATTTGATATAAATGAAAAGTATGGGTCGACAAACATTGTGTAATAAAAAATTGCAACAAAATAAACGCATAAGATAATATTGGGTACAATAACTAATAGTATAAAATTACGCAATAACGGTGTTGATAAGTTTAATGTAATGAGTTTAATTCTAAATAAAAAAAAAAAAAAATACAAATGAAATCGCTACACATTACTGATAAAATAATAATATGTATACTTAAATTATTATAAAAATCGTATAGCATTCGGTATTAAAATATATGTATGATTATGCTGTTTTTATACCAAAAACACGATTAGTATAAATAATATAAAAGTGCATAATGAGGGAACAACGATTTCGATACCTGTTATAATTAATGTATTCAAATGTATGGTTTATATTACTTGATTTCGTTTAAGTTTCCAATATAAAAACATTTAAAACATAGTGAACATTTCACTTTTCAATCAATGAACATAATTATTATTACATAATAAAAAAGCTACAATAACGGTAATAATTCCACAAAATATTTAAATAAACAAAGATTAATTACAAAAATATATTACTTTTTTGGTAAGTACCTATCAAATATATTAGTTACGGTTTGTTTTCTCGGCAAGATATTATTTATTAATTACCTACTTGACCCAAACTAAATGATGTATTTGTTTTTTTTATTCAGATATTTCTATGAATTATAAATAATTATTATATGATTGTTGTGTATTATTAAGCAATATTATATTTAAAATGATTTAAATTTCTTCACGGTAATTGTCTTAGTGAATATCATTTCTTTTACTATTTTTTTTTAATACCTATGAAGTCTAAGAATAGTAAAATAGAAAAGTAAATAAAAATACTGAGTACTTATGGTATAATAATAATATTGTATACATAATACTAACTATAAAGTACATAAATAATGGTATAAGTATGTGCAGTACGCACATACTGCACATTTTATATGTAGGTACCTATTGTTATAGCCATACTACCTACGTATTATTTTTATTCAACTAACTGAATTATAAAATTACCTTTCGGGTCAAACAGTATTAATTTTAACTGTTAAACATATTATTATTATTTTTTTAATTTTCTATAAATGCACGTGATAGTTTTATTAAATTAATATTTTTAGTTAATTGTGTTTGAAAAAATGACATTTAAAATTTTTAATATCAAACATAATACGTATGCATGATGGGTTTTATTGATTATAATTATTATTTATTATTTGTTGATATAATTTCAATTAAACTCTTATAAGTAAACAATCATTTATCTATTTTTATCTACCTACTGGATGAGCAGATCGCTCCGGTATATTTATAATATATTTATGTAAAATCAATAGTGCACATTATTATGTTACAATAACGTAAATGTGTGTAGCATATTTTGAAAAATGCATTTAATTTTAACTACAAATAGACAATGCAGTATGGTACCTAATAGTAATAACATAATAAGAATTATACACTCAATAATTAAAAATCAATATTGTAATTTTAAAACATATGGTCCAGCAGTTTTTAAATAGACAATTTAATGAAATAATATTTCTCTATTAGTTTGGTTTACTTATTTATTGTTGATCGTAATAATTAAACTTGAGTTTATATCAAACAAAGCAATGCTTGACTTTTTTTTTCAAATTTCAATTCAAAAATATCGTTTAATGTTTGGATAAATATATATTTTGTACAAAAACCAAATTGTACATTCGAGCTTTTCTAAATTAATATTTAGTACATTTAGGTTGGGTTTTGAATGTCTGTATAACCTCTAGTATTATACTGCGTTTTTAAAAAATACACAAAAAAGTTAGTTTAGTTGCCTACTTTAATTCTATGCACGGTGTGCACAAATATTCAAATACCGCATTACAGTAATATTATTTTTATAGAAAAAAAAAAACACATTTTTGTCATTTCCAAACAAAGATTATTATTTGAAACGCCAAATGAAACATGGCATTTTTCATATAAAATTCTATGATGTACATTTTATTCATGTATCGAGGCTTAAACAATTATTAAAATTCTCATATAAAAACGCCAAAAATTATTGTACTGGACGTGTTCGTATATTAGTGTATAATAGTAATACGATTTCGCTGCCCGTTGGTTGTATTCAACTGTACACGTTGTCACCAAGTTACAGATGTCGACACCAATTTTGATTCATGTAAAACAACTTGTGTTCACTTATGTTTTAAATCTAATCGACCAAGTACAATTTCTGACGTCATCGGTTTTTGAGCACATAAGACGGCTAATTTCATTCAGTATTATTTTTTTCGATAAAAATATTCAACTACAGAGACCGAATAAATGTTATTGGATAACATATTATTATCATATTATTATTTTGATTAAATAAAAACTACCAATGATGAAAAACCAAATCAAAAACAAGAATTTATTTTCAACCAATAATTTCAATAGAAAAAATCGTCAACAATGTATCTACGTATGAGGATTTATAATGTTATTCATTTTTTTTTATTTTAGAAACACAAATTTGTGCTTTGTTATAAATGTTAACAATTTAGAATATATTCCCTTTTTAATAATATATGAATACGAATTGTTCCGAAATAATATACATTTTTCGAATAATGGTTTCTTTTTCCATATGATATTTCCCAATGCTTTTTATGTAAAAATGATGTATTTTCCTTTTTGTGACAATCACTGACCGGAAAAATCATACTGCTGATAATTTAGTAGTCGTATAATGTAATTGAAGAAATTTCCCAGCTTTTTCTTTTGTTACGCATGCGTGTATTTTATTTAATTTAGTGCTTTCTATTTTACTAAATAAGTCTTAATGCGATAAGTTTTTCAATTTATTTACAATATCTGTATAGAATTTAATAAATATTGGTCACGAAAAAAAAATAATACTACATTTAAACCCAAAATGTAATAAAAATATTTAAATCGTTTATCGTTTTATTTTAATAATAATTTTAGATTATACGCTGAGACAAATAATTTATTTGCAGTTGGTTCTATTAATGTGTTTTTATCTCTTTCGCAACCGTTGAACAAAAAATGAGTTTTTTTAGCTCGAGACACTTTTGTGAACACAAAATATGATAAATTCAAGTAGTATAACCATCGAAAGCATGGAATATTTATCACTTTATCTCGATCAAAACTGTATGCATTTGGAGCTTGAAATTTATTTTGTTTGATATAGTAAATAATTCTTTTTTGTTCATATTATATTATGATGTATTTTATTTTACAAATAATAATAATAATAATAAAAAAATGTAACTTTATGATTTCGTATAGTCATATTATAATATACTCGTATTGTAGATTTTTTTTTTTTTAAACATTTTAATCTCTTTGAAATAGTGCTGCTAGAAGCCCTCTTTCACCGCGCCATACGCAGTTTTTGTTTGTTCACATCACGAAATTTACTTAATGTTTATTTTTTTTATTTTACAAAATATAATAATATTTATTCATTGTATGTTTATTTATTTTTTAATGGAAAATAATAATAATAATAATCTTTGATATCAGTTAAAAAACATATTAGTTTGTAAATCATAATAATCGTAATAATTTACGACATTTTCTAACCACGTTCAGTAAAATAATGTCAAAAACATTTTACCCGAATATTTTTTATTTTTCACGTACGTTACTGTATTATAATCTATGATATAGTCAACTGAACTAATACCCAAATCGTTTTGTTTGAATGGAATGATTTATCTTGCTTTTAAGCTGTAAATAATAACACGGCACTGTCTTCGGTGAGCGAAGCGAGACGAGTGCTAAATAATTGTCAGCGCCAAAATAATACAGCACTGTATGTTATATCGTCTTGTGCGCGAGATGTGCAGATATGAAAGAAGCGTGACGATAGCGCAACGCCCAACCATCGTTTCTGTGCGCTATTCTTTTCGTTAGAGTGTACTACAGGTAGGTATATAACTCACTATGATCATAATATCATCCATAGGAATTTTTTACTAAAATATTTTATAAAAAAAAAAAAACACGTTAGTTTTCTATACATATTATATTTTTATCCAGAGCGCAATGATTACAAAAATATTGTCGTTGTCTACGCGGATTTTTTTTTTTTATTATTATTATTATTTGCAGCAGTACCTACCGAAGTAAAATTTTTCCGTGTGTTTCGTGGCGATACGCGAACCCATCTACGACGAATAGAATAACCAATACGAGAATCGACGATAGATTCGATTGGTTTTCAAAAAGTAAATTCCCCAGAGTGGTTTGAAACACAATACGCCAATATTGACATACATTTACTTGAAACGTTTGTTAAAATTATAATTAAGTTGGAAGAAATCGTGTTTGCTTTTACGAAATGTACCCAGATACCTATACCAGTTAGGTATCCGCACTCGTAGTTAAATACAGTCGTATATTATATACCTGTAGTATATGCGTCTGTATTTATCCGGATTGAAGTAATTTATTAACAGTACAGTTTTCATTAACTCAACGTCCGAATAGACTTTTTGTTTTTTGGTTTATTTTATGCTTGCCCATTATTTACGGTTACATGGTTTTGTTTTTCCACAAACGGCGAAGGTCATGTAAAATAGTGTACGGTAAAACGCGCACTATTAAAATGCTATGTCGTTATAATATTGTACCCCGGCTTGAAACTGATACTCGCGATAAGTATAATTTCAACAATGACTTACCATTTCGTGTCATGTATTACCTTTACGTTCTTAGGTACAACGTCGAGGTTTAACTCGGAGCGAAAAAAATATGAGTAACATTTGAGTACAAGAAAGATTTATATGAAATTGTTCGTGTTAATTTTTTTTTTTTAAACGCGTTATACGATTAAACGGCATACGTATAATACTTGTAACGCAACAGCGCGTTGTCGAATGTCGTTTTTCGTGTTTGTATAATATGTTCATAACCATTATAATATACAATTCCCGAGGCTCATAAACACGATGCACGCGGTTAATTCGAAGTTATTTCAAAACAGTCGGTCATGTCAAATGTATACTTTACCGTACGACGAGTACGAGTACTACACGTTTGTTGTGTTGTTTGTACACACACATCACAATAAAACTCGAATAAAAAATAATGTTAGGTAAGGAAAGTATTAAAGTTACGTAAGTTACGTGAGACGGAGAGATATAGGGACATTAATAAAGAAAAATCATTTTCAGTAAAGTAATTTGTTGTATTTTCATAGGTATGTAGTACTGTGCGTATACGTCATCGTCGTGTGTAATATATTTTACCGCTTGTGGTCTGAAAAGCAATAATCTCGTAATACGATTTTGTTTTCTCCGAAAGGGTGAGCGGGAGGAAACGGCGAAAGAGAGACCGAGTGACTGCAAGTGAGACGAAGATAGTACAGAGAATGAAAGAGAGGGAGAGAGAGAGAGAGAGATAATAACGTCGAGAGGCCAAACTATATATGTTATATTATAAGAGAACGCTTCAGCAGGGACTGCCACCACAGACCAAAATGTAATTACGTGATAGGATTTTTGTATAGGATTATTATTATTATGCATCGATAAGGACGAAAAAGAGGAACGGCCGAGGGGAGCGGCGGCCGCGGAAAACTGGCTGGTTGAGCCCTAGTTACACGATAGTGTGTGTGTGGGTGTGTATTATAGTGGGTCGCCGTACAATAAACTTGAGATAATCGCTGACGACTCTTTCTCTCCGCGTATGCGTACGGTGTGCGTCCGGAAAAGAGACGGAGCTGTGTGGCGCAAAGTAGGAGACGCGACCGTGCGGAGAAAATAAAATAAACTCGGCTTTCCGGGGTAACAAACTGCGAGTATAAGGAAGGTTTATAGTATTACGTCGTGCCATATTATACGGATATAATGCTATATCCGATCCGCGAACGTATATATGGAGGGGTGACGCGTTTGGTGCTGCAGGTTTTTGGGCGCTGGGTGTGGTCGGTCGAACCGCACGTCGTCGGCCCTTCAAATGTATTTTTATATTGTTATATCCCGTACGTACGGCCGCCGAAAGGAAAAATTTGATTACGCGAAAAACGTCGGACCGGACCAGATGGACCGGATGACGGTGTGTCATCGGGACGGCACGCAAATAGAGGTATATAAGGGTGAAGTTATTACGTATATAATATTATTATTGTAATATAAACGAGCAATTTTTATATCATATCCGGGCCGGCAGCGCCGTCGTCGTGACGATAGTATATTATTATAATGAAACTGTCGTATATTGTATATCGTGTGATCTGATTGCGACTGTGTGCACATTATTTTTCGATTAGATTTCTATATACGCTGTCGGTTTTATTTTTTTTTTTTTCATCAAGTTTGAATTTATTCCGACAACTCGTTTTCACTAGATATGCATAAAATATATTTGTTTGCAATTGTGTTAAACGTGCGTTTTGTTTTTTTTAAATTCTAAGCACTTAGACCACGACGGCGACGACTTAAGCTAAATATTCCTCGCCATTGTACTTTGTTCGACTACACTTGAAAATAATATAATGCGCTTATGGTTTTGATTGAAACATTATAATATAAAAAATTACAAAACGGGTAGTGTAATGTACCCAGTATTATTATAGGTAAATGCTTGAAATTATGAACGATAATCGATTATGAATAAAAATTGAAAAATTGAATCGAAAAATTCGTTTTGCCACATGCGATTGCCCTCAACTATAAAGTATATATAGACGAGCGTTCCGCCGGCGTATTTATATACTTCAAAACCGCGACCGAGTAAAAACCATTGTTTTGCGAAATGATATAATAATCGTTTGGATAATGATGACTGCAATAACAATAATATTATGACAAAAACGACAACAACAACAATAACAACAATAATAATATGATGTGACTGTCGCGGAGTCGATCGGTCGTCGTTTCAGACGATTTACATACCTACAACTGATAATAATGATATTATATTATTGTTGTTTACCCGTTCTGGGCGCACATATTTTGTCCGTCGGAATTGCGATTTATAATAACATATATTATTTAGAGAGGTTATTATTATAATAATATATAATATAATGGTGATACGAATTCTTTCGGCGAGCGTTTCGCGTGCCGCTCCGAGCACGCGATTACATGCGAAACCGGCAGCGTGCAGCGCCGCCGTATCAATAATTAAACGTTCGACGTTTTTATTGACAGCGAATTATCATGCATCATTTATAATCGGCGAGCGAATAAAACACCCCGACGGCCCATCGCGTATACCTATATGTATAAGTGTGTGTGTGCTCGACTCCAACGTGTGTTCGAAAACGTTTCGCCCGCTGAATAATATCTGTTCGACAAATTAGTATCTTTATTTAAATTTAATTTCCGCCGGTCGTCCGCAATCGTTTACGCTACGGTAAATAATGAATTCGTCCCATCGGTAAAATATACACGATTGAATGCGTATAGGTAAATAACGGGGATGGATGGGCGAGGGTAAAAAAAAAAAAAAAATCCGAAAACAAAACGGCGTCATCGTGCGATAGTGCAGTTCGGGACCGGCAGACGCATTCGAATCGAACGATAATGGAACAGAAATACTAAATAATATTGTCATATTACTCATATTATACTCGGCGACGACGTACACATTAATGTTATGCTTTATTTTGTGCAGCAGTCTCCTCGTCTCAGTCGTAAAACGAGCATATACGTATTATAACACGTATGATCAGGGTTAGGACGTTTGAATGATGAACAAATGTATGAATATGTAGCACTAATGTGCTAAAAAATGTGAACGAAAAAAATTCAATAAATATAAAGAAACAAATTTAATTATTAATTGAATACAAACAAATCGGGCCGATACTATTTTTATGTGTTCGTCATATTATTAAAAATTAAATGTATTTTTCACCATTTTGTATCCAACTTAACCGTCGAATATACGCCTCTTAAAAACATAAAAAAAAACGCACGAACTATGCACTTGCAAAATAAAATTTTGATGTTTTGAATATAGATATCGTGAATCATATTATTTCTATAAATTATAAGAATGGAAACTATTGGACAACTTAAAAGAAATATGCAAAATCATAAACATGATAACCCTACATCTTATTTAATACCCGTCGCGATAATTAAACAAGTAGGTATAGGTACAGTCGTAGGTATCTGCATCTACTCGAGACGATGCGCGTACATTGAAAATAAATCGAAATACCGGTAGGGCAAGCGGCTCTCCGGATGAGGGCATCATATACGATAATTTGATAAACTCGTCATAATAATATATAGTCGGGTGCGTGTGTATTATCTATTATAATATTATAGGCACGCGGTATCGCTGTCGCCGACTTGCATACTAATCGAGTTGAATAATACAAATAGGTACCAATATAATATTGCCGTATTCAACATTTCAACGTCGTAATAAAACATAAAAAAAAAGACGCATCAAATGCATTAACATAAACGTGCGCGCATCTCCGATAACCATTTTCAACTGCACTTTGTCTGCGCTGCAGATAGATATGAATTTGTTATGATACGCCTAGCTCACGACCCTCGAGCGCATACGAAGGGGTTGGTATGGTACTCAAACCCACCCAACCCTCCTCACTGTCGTTTTTATCTTTTTTTTTTTTTTTAGTGACATTTTAATATTTTAATTTTATTACAACCACTTTTTTGAATAACAATTATTTTTAATACCTATATAATAAGTCTATGATAAGTTATAAACAATTTATTATGGCGCAACGCATAATATTTTCGCACAATATCATAATATGCAAAATTAAAAATATATAAATCGTATTAAATCACCTATATGTATTATGAAAGACACGGGGTTGATCTGAACATTAATAGACTTGGGAATTTCATCGCACCCGATATTGTTGTGAAACGTATACTCATCATTATGTGGTTGGAATTATACTGAGAAATCTAACTAATAGGTTTTCTTATAGGTAGTTTGAGAGTAACCGTAATAAAATGATATGCGTGCAACTGTTCACAGGTTAGTGCGTTAACTTTGTATTTTTTTTGCTCATTAACTATAATATATTATATTATATTAGTTGTTATTAGCGTATAATATATGGCTTTTAGTTTGCTAGTATAATAATAATTGTATATTATTTTTTTTATCTTAATCATTTATCCCTCTTCCCAATCCGAATATCATACGTTCGCGTCACTGATCCCGCTACCACCGCGGTAGGTATCATGATCGTATGACAATAATAATATTGTTAGGGAACAGTTCGACTACCACAACAACAACAAACTGTTGGCAGCAGACTTTGCAGCCCGCGCCCGTATGTTGAATACCACCGCGGTCGCGTCTCCGTCTCGCAGGTGGGCCCAGCACCGAACACAGTCTTTATACGTCACACTATTTTATGCGTTTTACATATTATCTCGTATCGTGAGCACGTTATAATATATTATCATGCTATATTATTATATTATATATGTGTGTACAGAGATGGTTTGTCCGTGCCAAGTCGTATACGGGACGCACGACGCGGCGTCATATTATTGTTATTATCATTATATATTATTATAAATACGAATTTCGTAGATTAACCCGGTCCCCTGTGAATAATTTTAATACGAACGACCCGCGTAAACTCGTATTATACGTGTACATCAACAAGACTGTTTGGGTGAAAGAGGTGGCCCACCTGTACATAAATCAGTACCCATAACGTTCCGTGAGCACGCCGCCGCGGGAGGGCGCTCGGTTTTTTGATATTTACCAGGAGCTATTAATCAAACGATACCGAGGCGTATCCTTTAAGGACGCGCGCGTTTTCTTCATATATACGCCGCCGCCGCGGTCGCAGTGTATCCCGTCCCGCGCTGCCGGACGAAAATGATTACTGAATCCACAGAGATGACAAATTGCCAGTGGGTAGTATACGTATTATATGTATCGTATTGTAACACACAAAACTCCACGCTGGTGGATGTTATTGTCATGAAACCTCCGGTCGCGAAGGGGGTGGGAAGAAGATTGTATCATGTTAATGCGACGGCATTATAACGTTACGTCCCTCATAATAATATATATATATACATCATATACGTGCAGGTGGAAATATAAATGAAAAGAACGCGGTGTGAACTATATGAATAAAAAAAAAAAAAATAATAATAATAATAACTCCAAAAACGCATTTAAATAACGTTTATTCACGTCTATACTGTATACGCATTCAAATACGTAAATAGCGTATAGAACGGACGTTTGTACGAACGTCTAAATATTATGGTGACTGGTCAAAACGATGACATATCGGCGTACATAAACGTTCTGGTCTTGGTTTCGTTATTTCGAGATTATTACTATCGGTAAAATGATAAAGTCGTTCGATGATGTATTCTTTACCAGTGCAGTGTAGGTCCCAGGGACGTATGGTAAACGTATGCCGTAGGACGAACGTTGAACGAGCGAGTTTAAAAATTGTATCGTAATATTCTCGAGTTTGTTTGCAGTGCAGTTGTTTCTAATATTTTTGATAAAGCCCAATGTTTACGTCTGTATGATTTTAGTAAGTTGTAATATTCGCCTTACTCAGACATAATTTTAATTTTAGAAATTAAAAAAAAATATATTTTGATACAAAATTGAATATGAATATTATTATATTATTATAAAAAATTAAGTTGACAAATAAATACGACATTAAAGATAATACCATTCATCTGAAACACGGATAGTTGATTATTTGATTGACAGTTGTAATTAATTTCAGTATCAATAAAAAAATATATTAAAATTTTAAATTGATAAAATATTAAGTTCTTACAAAATTTCACAAAAACACATGTTGAGGTGTACCTAGTCCTCTTTGTGGTGCACCCTAGGGAATGTTGTTTGTTTAAACTAGAACGAACATAGACTATGTTATATAAAAACTATTTTTAATTTGAGACGTACACCGTATACGAGCCATACCTTTTTTTAAAGATGCACTCGGGACATTATTCAGGTTTCATTTTAGGATGCACTCGGAAGATCCCCCGTAGGACGATTTCCGATTACGACAACCATGGTTGTCAGAAAACGATATAGTAATTATATTTCTCTGCGGTAATAACCGTGTCCACGGTAATGTGGCATGTATAACCTAATAGTCAGGTACGGGGGCGAGTGCGTGCTACACAACTATCAAATAAAAACTGATGTCTTCTATAATGGATCACATATTGCTAGCAGGAATATATGTTCGTACGTAACGGGTCGCGATATAAAATATACTTTCCATGAACCGTCTCAATTGTAAACGTTTGTCTGAAGGGAATATTATATTATAATGCATATTATTATAAAAGGATCGATGATAATAATTAATGATATATTATTAAAAAAAAATCGGGTGGTGACGGGTCACACCCAACACACAAAAAAACGTTTAATCGCTAGCATGCCAGAATCAAAAGTTAGCTGTTAGAAAAAAAATACGGATTTTTTTCTGTGTATTTTTGCTGTTTAGTTCCAAAATATATTCGATAATACTATTAAAAGAAGAATATTATTCAGTCGTTTATTATCAAACAAAAAATTCCGTTTTAAATCATCTAAGTAAATTTGCTTATATAATACGTATTTTACATACTTAATTAATAATGTTTCTTAAAAGATAAAAACTATGTATAATGTATATTATTATCCACTGGTATTTGGAATACGTTTTTTAATAATACACTATTAATTATTAAAACGCCAAAAATTATCAAATTTAGAATAAAGAAAACAAAAACATACTTTAATCTTCTCAAAATGGTTTAGAAACTTGAGAGTAAACAATTAATATTTTATTTTTTAATTTGTATTATATATTTTATATCCGATAAACATTGTTTATGCAGCTTACCGACGAAAGGTTTATCCGAGCCAACTATTTCGTTTCTAGTAGATACATCACAAAAAATAAAAAAAATAAAAATACGGAGGGTTTGGATTTTCTCGGAGTATTTGATATTTTCTTATTGAGCGCGTCGAACCCTTTGAATACGTTCCATCATCGTTAGATAATCGATTTTCATTCGCAGATAACTTAAAAGCATTTATTTGATCGAAATTACTATGCGTCGTCAGAAAGGAACGCTGCCGCCGCCGTGTGTATGGAATAACGTTTTTACGTATTATATCGATGATATCTTAATTCTCTCTCTCTTTTTTGAGGGAACCAAAGGGTTCTCTTAGCTATGCAAACATATAAATAATAATAATAATAATAAAAATGGGGTTGTATACAGGACAGTAGATTAAATAGATGAAAGCGTACAGAATTGAATATCATATTTTTGAATAAATGTGTTTTTCATTAGTCGTTACTCATTAAGGTGGAAATAGTACAATATTTATTTAAGTACTACTGAGTGGTAGTACATATATATTATATACATAAAATTTTCTTAAAAATTCCAATATACAGTGTGTACCAGGACTATTTAACAAATGTAGTAGCATTTGTGGTGGAAGTTTATTAAATAGTATTGTTACACCCTATAATATATTATATATGTAAATCGCTAATTTTACTGAGATCATTTTATACATATTATAACGTATGTACTATGTAGATATAGATATATATATATACGTATAAAGCAAGTAAGGTAAAAATAATTAAAAGTATAAATATATATATATATATATATTATATATAAGTATAACTATATAATATATTAAATGCCTATAATTGTATTTCAACATTTCATTATTATCAATAGATAAATACCAATTTGTTAATATTTTTCAGCCAACTTACGAATCAATAATAACCGTTTTGTTAATAATTACATATATACACTTGATATAAGACATTGTATAGAAATTGATGTAATAATTACACGGAAGGAGAAACACGACTGATATTTAGAGACGATGTGCGTCGTACTCAAAAGCTATTCACTATAGTAAAAGGAAATAGATGAAACACGTTTATAACATCCCTCCCCGTTTAAAGGGGTATTTTATCGGTTCGCATCCCACTCTCTTTCTCTCTAATCTCCAATACCGATTACGGTGTATTATACAACATCAATTATTTTTATTATTATTACTGGGCTTGGCACATCTATACATAGTTATACAACTGCGTAGTTCAGATTTACGAACCCCTAAAAACCACTGTTAATAACAACAGATGGTATCATCTCATTTGCTTTTTGCGTATTAATTATTATGACTATATCAAAACCGTTTCGATTTTGTAAACGGGGCTTTCATAAAGTCATAGCATTTTTGTAGCGGGTTTCCAGAAAATAAATTACATCAATACGACAGTTGTATTGGGGTATAAACAGCCATGGCTTATATTATGGACATTTCATTTGCTAAAAGTTTAATATTAATAATAATGGTAAATATACATTTTTTTGATCGGCACTAAAGTATTAATTTGTATACAGCCATCTCCTAAGAAAATAATTTAACACAATATACACTATACACATTGATATAAATTTATTTTAATAATTTAAACGTGTGATTTATGGACGTCCAAGTGTTACGTACAAACATTCAAATTTTAAACATACCATCACCACACTGTGTACCTATAATCGTATTATGTTATTATATATCGTTTAGAAATGACTAACAATAATTGACCATAGTCTTTTGTAAAGAACACGAATGTCCGTTTCCACGCGATACGAAGTACCTATGAACGAATGCAAAAATATGTTCCGTTACACAATTTGTTTAATGGATTCAATGACATGTGAGGGTGGTGCAGCGTACTCAGATGGTATTGCTAGTGCGATATTCCATATATTAGTAGGGATCATTGCATGTCTAAAAACAATACATTAAACGCTGATAAAAAAAAAATAATAATAATAATGATAATTATATAGATTTTATTTAATAATATGTAATAACTACGTAATAAGTAAGTATACAATCAAATATCGAACCGCGTAAATAAGCGACGCCGATATTGGCCGTCGAGAGAGTTTAGCGAAAAACGAATTTGGTGCATTACCTATTTGTTTGGTTTTTTTTTCCTTTTTTTCTTTTTTTTGGCCGAATAACGATTCAACGCAGTTTTGCCTTTTTTTCTCTTCGCGATCGAACAATAGTCGATGTGGTGCGTCCGCCTATAATATACTGCCCGTGCGGCCAACTGTACCGTCATCGTACCGACTCGATAATAAGGGACGGACAAAACGCCAACACAGCGTTTTGTCACCGTCGCCGAGTGGGTTTGTCATCAACCAAATGATACTATTGAATATATTATTATCATACGATATACGCGCATAGGTACCTAACCTACCTATGTACCTATGTCCTATATATACTACCAATATCAAAAACAAAACAAATCATTGAATAACTACGGTTCGCCGTGTTTTCGGGACGGCAACGACTTGTAAATTTATTTTACAAATCGCTATCCGCCCCTTTTGTACTAGTAAAAAAAAAAAAAAATAATAAAAATTCACAAAAAAAAAATATATATACTAATGAAACTCGACTCGTCTTTCTGCACCACCTCCGAAGCCGTTCGGATATCATCGCAGTATTCAGCGGTACCCTACCCTTGCTCTTATGTATATGTATGTGTCTATATACATATACATAGTATATTATATACCTATTGGTGATTTATCAAAGCATCGCCGTCTCTCCCTCCGTTGCCACTGTACCGGGGCATTTTATCAAAAGATTAATTATGCTGCCACAGTTAATGTTACTATACCCTACCATACCCAAAAGCCTTTCCTCTGCCGTCCTCGGGACGTTTATAGAATAACAATAATCCTCCCGCAAATTACTCCGGGCCGTTCGTCAAACCGGCGCGGATTAAATCAAATTAAAACTCCCATTAGTTATTTACTAAAAACACAACGACCACTATGCTTTCGGAAATACTTTGGAAGCACGCGGAATTTTCTAAGGACATGGTACAATATTAATATTCTTACATTATCGTTGTTCTGTACGGATTTGATACCTGTCCTATTATATATATGACTAAGATACAAAAAAAGACGGTTATTCGTGATTCTTGTAAAAGACATTTTTAAATCACCGAAAAACTCATAAAGTTTCGTTTATCCTATTTGTAGATTGAAAATCGAAAGCGGACGTTACTTTAAACGTTCGATTTTCGGTACTTTATTGCTATGTCGATCAGAATAAGTTACTGCGGAGAGACGTAAACTAAATTTTAATTAAATCTATATAGTACCTAACGTCAAACAGTATTTTTTTTATTAATAAACAAAGTTCAAATTAAAAACGTAGGTATCTACCAATCGCAATGGTTTTTTTTTTCAAAATATTTTTCATACAGAATCACATTACTCGTCATTGGTTATTTACCTAACTAAATTTTAGCATTTAAATAAACTATCTAAAAAATAATTTTAACTAATTCTCTTAGAGTCCTTATTATCAATAATATAATCTTTGTTCAAAATATGTATATTATTGTGGTTGTAACAAAAACAAATTCTATGACATTTTTATTTGTATTTTGACGACAACAATAACTTAATATCAATTAAAATTTTGTTTTATATATAGTTATCCAATAAAAATACATTTTTTATAATCACAAATAAAATTTATTGCAAAATTTAAAATTTGTATCATGCAATATAGTCAAATTATTAAATTTGTATGAGAAATTACTAAAGGTTATTTTAAATAAGTGTTTTGTGATAACATTACACTTAGATGATATTACATTTTACAATAAAATATAATAAAATAATTTATACAGTTAAATACAAGACATCATACATTATCTGTTATATTTTATTGATATCAAAAATTTAATTTTTTATATTTTTTTGGTAATTTTCTTATGTTTACTCAATACAATACATTATTAACTAATTTAAATTATATTAGCAACTTCAGCAATGTTATTTATTTTTATTATTTTTTAAACTTTTTACATTATTAAAAATAAGTCACGTTCAATTTGTTTCGACTAATTACCCGTGTTAAAAATAAGACCAATCAATGTTATTTTTTTTCTTTTTTGTAATCTAAGATTTATTTAGAGTCTTAAAACTAAAAACATTTGGAAGGTTATTTGTAAAAAAAATAATAGGATAAAATAGTTGAAACTTTTTTTTTTAATTCTAGACATATTTACAGACATTTGCAGTGTTTCTATGCAGACATATTATATTATGTTATATATTTGGTTCATTGTCCCAGGAGGAAGATAAATGGAGAATGAAGACCGAACGTTTAACGTCTTATTTCTCACTTCCGTCAGCCGTTTATGGATCAATAATCAATATAAAAGGACAGAACGGAATTGGACAACGGACGAATTGATTATATAGAAATGAATCGCGTAAAAATAATTAATCGTACCGATTTTTTACAGATTTAGTGAGTCGGCCTACTCGATGTCTCCGAAGTCGGACCTCGAACACTTGTTCTCACCGAATGTTATCGAGCGATATAATGTAGAGAGAATTCTGCAGATTGTCTCGGCTACATTACTACATTCGTATCGAAGTCGTCGTCGGGACATCCGCGACAGTTATAAACAGTTTAACGTGTCACACGGTATAGTTTTTGAACTGCGACTTATCAGACAAATCGGATTTGTCGTACCTTCCCCTCGTCGGTCCGTATATATATTGTGCTCTGTCGAACATCGTGGCGGTGTTTCTAATTATAGCAGTTGGACGTTCGGGCGTAGGTGTATTATATGGACGATACGTGGTTCTCATAAAAATTGCTGAACTCCGAAATGTATATAGGATCTGTGGCCATCGGAATTAAGTGCCTACTTTCTATCGTGAACACAAAACGTATATAATAGGTAATACGTTAACAGGGACAGTGCAGGCGCGTTTGGCGAACGCAAGTCGAGCGCGGATTGTTTATGGCACACTAGGAACAGTTACTGCACATAAGCGTACCTTAGTGTCCAATTACATTTAATTGTTGCACGCACCCTATTCATCTTGCTTTTCGCCTCTAAGATATCTTTTTATACAGGTACCAGTCTAGTATATTATAAAGTATTAGTATTACCATTGATTATAAATACTAGTATTTATATTTTATAATCAACGGTATTACGTACAAGATTCATTCCTGTTATGACTTTGACATCCGATAAACTCTAAACGGCGAAACATTGGCGATAGACTTTTCGATTTCGATCGTATGTGATATGTGGGAAGGGGTGGGGGTTGAGGTAGTTTTTTTTTCAAATTCCAATCCGTTTTTACAATAGTGCTGCGACATAAAAATGTTTACGAAAATTCAGTGTAGACCACAATAGACAGATACACGAAATAAACAGGTTCACAAGAAACGTATACCGAATGAAACAAATGAAAGGGAGATTAGACATTACGGTAAGCGGTAAATGCTTTGGTAATAAATAATAATGTATTATGAACTATTACTACTACTACGTAATTCGTTAGTTGTTTTTAATTGAGACGCCGATTTACGTATTAAACGGGTTCTAATTTAAAGGTCACACGAATTGACTTCCAGCGTGTTAAGTAACGTATCTAATATTCGCCAACGAAACGAAATTAAACGATAAGGCACCGATCACGACAACGGATTTATACATATATATACCTCACAGCGAAACATATTATATTATTATGGTTCAATTGGACTGTAAATACAGATTGTAAAAAATGTGCACGACAATGCCGCCGGTGATAAACTATTATATATTAGTAGTTATAGTCGATGTCGAGTGCATGTGTGATTTAAGCATGTCAGGTGACACGAAGGGTCAAAAAACTTAAATATAGCGATATTATATAAGCAGGCACTTTACACACTATTATTATAATAGCTCATTAATAGTTTAAGTAAGTAACAGTTTTTGAACACTGCGTATAACTTAAATGGTCATTTTATCGAATGAAACACTGCACAATTCGCCATGTCGTAAAATATATTATACAAACCAGCAACTGAAATTATTTTAAAAGACATTCATTAAGTTAACAAACTAAAACAATTCAAACACATCTTACTACTTCAAAGATACAAGCACTAACTGATAAGTACTAACTCCAAAATAACCCGATACTGAGGTTATCCTGAGCGTATAATTAGGTGTCAGAGATTGGAATGATAACGATAGAAACGATTAGGTATGTATTATCTGTTTAGAATTAGTTTTCTGAAACTTTTCAAGTGTGCATAGAAAAATGCCAAAGAAAAAATCAGTCAGAAACATTAAGCAAAGTCCTTTTGGGTAAATCCCAAGTGGAATTATATTGCTAAAAAATAAGAATAAACTTTATGAATAAACGATTGGTCAAATTTATTTTTGCTTGGCCTATGAACCATATCTCTGTGGATTTAAAATTGATTTCTTACGGCACCGATTTAAAATACTCGAAATGACATTTTTC
Source organism: Aphis craccivora (assembly GCA_009835225.1). NCBI lineage: Eukaryota > Metazoa > Arthropoda > Insecta > Hemiptera > Aphididae > Aphis > Aphis craccivora. Next base: position 6,392 of record VUJU01000570.1, on the reverse strand, counting down.
GCTTGTAGTATTGAATCATTTAGGGATATTTATTTACATTGTTGACCATTTGGCGCCCATTCTATGTCAAAACAAAGTGATAAAGTTAAAGAAAGAGGGTGTGTATTATATAGTTGTGTTACTATTTGAGTAATAGAGTTTTGACTGTCTGTGGCAGACATATTTTGTCTAACGGCTGCAGTGAATAATGTTTCTGAGTGTTGTCACATATTTTTGGCCACTGATCCGTTTCCGATAATAGTCTAAGCCAATTTTTTCCTGTTTATTTGAGTCAAAAAAACTGCTGTCTTATCGATATATTAATAATATACAGTTGGTTTCAGATACGATATACTGATGTAGGTACCTACCGCTAATGAACATTTGCGATTCAGCGAGAAAGAGAAAAAAAAATGCGAATAATTAGAAATTCAATAGACGTGTGCATAATAATATAATAACGCATCGGGATGTAAAACGAGTAAATTAGATTTGATCACATTTTATCATAATATTATTATATTTAAATAATGCGCAACTATAACAAATAATATAAGTACCTACCAGAAGAGTAAACATTTTTTTTTTTTTTAATCGTACACAAGAACCATACATTTGTTATACATTATTATAGTTATCTATAACTGCTGCAGATATCTGTTTGATCATATCGAACAACACGATTTAATTATATCACGAACGCAACTGATCAAAAATATATTATATAATTTATTGCTATTCTACCGGCAATTTTTTTTTCTAGTTTAACGTCAAAAGCGTCTATTATTGATTTACCATTAAATTCGACATCGCATTACGTGTAATTTTTACGGTTATGACTAAACATAATTTAAATAATTTTGTATTTCCACTAGCACTTGAAACTGCAGCTCCCTGTTATCAACGCAGTTATTAGATTATTTTTTGGTGGACATACATTTACAATATTGATGTATGAGTCTATGGGCGATCGAACATCACACGTATTTTAACACGTAGTCTCGACTTTTTCGAACTTTCCGACGAACCGGTCGTTGCAGAGCAATATAGGCTTAATGTCCTACCGTTGTTTATGGTGCTGTAAAAAAAGTTCAGGAAAGCGTCGCACCGGGATTTGAGTGTAGTACACATCGTGAGTATGTGATTTTTCGGACGGCATATCGTATGGGAGATCGATATGGGTAAAAATCAATGACAGGACAAAAATACCTACCTATACACTTATTTTAGTTACAGCTTAGCAGTAAAACCGAAGTTTCTCAAGCTATAGTAAGTAATTCTCTGCCATACTCCCGGCGCGCACCTCCTCGTATGATTATACCCCAGTCGCTATTTTGCCGGGCCTATACCTTCTTTAACTCAAACACATAGGCGTGTTGCAGGTATTCCGTTTCTCTGGGTAAATTATCGATTTGCTCTCCTATCATCGTTATTATGCTTTGTGGTATACGCGTCCCTTCCCGGTTCTCCACTACTATTTTATATTCCTAGTGTCGCTACGGGCAATTTATCCAAAAAGCTGCTCAAGCGAAACACAGCGGTGAACGCCAATGATGAACTTCTTTCACCGTTTACCAGCTATAACCTTAACACGGTATTTCGTAAATACCCATTATAATATATTGTTTTACACATGTCATAACATCATTTTCTCGTATTATCGTTCTCGGTCTTTGTACCAATATCATACCATTGTTACGCCTCTATCTAGTTTTTAAATCGTCCCAATTACTGTTATGCGCACATTGTGTGCTTTCTTTATACTCTAAGGACCTCGACCGTTTATATTAATACGATAAGTATTATTATAGTAGACCATAATAATAATTGTTATAATCGGAGAAATGTGTGTCCGACACATTATAATATCTACGTCGAATGTTCGTATTATCGTGTCGTCTAGTAGGTACATAGGTATTATAGGACGTACCGCCCATAGGTATTCGTATCACTGGCGGTCGTCCGACACCGACCGACGTACCGCTGCCGGGCAAACATCAATAAAACATTTACCACAACGATATATTATTGTTATTAAACCCGTTGTGTCGGTGCACGGTAGATCGCCGATAATGCACGCGGCTGTTAATAATGATAAAAAATGAAAAAATACCCGTCGGATATGTATTACGCCACAATAGACATAAATCCCTATATGTGAGTATAGGCAGGAGGAGGGATAACGATCGGTTTATTTTTCGCGCCCGAAACCGGATTGTCGGCGGCAACATTATCGCCGACGTCTCCGATATAGCTCCGAATGGCGACAACGGCGACGACGAGATTTACATAAAACATTTTTCACTCATTCATATAATAACGATATCGTTCCTATTGCCGTCCTTGACGCGTCTCGTAAGGTTTGTCCACGCGCGCGACGTTTCCGCTGTCTCTGTTAATAAAATTATAAGTAGATTCTCGAATGAAAGAATTAAAAACTTAAAAATTTATCTTGAAATCATATGGTAAATCATAGGTAATTTAAAAAATATAAAAAAAAAATCAAAGTTAAAAATATTTTAAATGATATTATTAATCAAGTTCGACGTGCATGCAGAATAGAACATGTAAAATATATATATATAGCATGACAATTAAAATATTATATATAAATATATAAAATGTGTGTAAACAGATTGTGCATTTATATTTCACGGTTGTTGCACATTTTGAAGTTAAAAGGAATAGAAAAAGAAAAAGAAAAACGAATTGTTTTACTTTATTCTTCTATATTCTACAGTCACATCTCGAACCTAACAAAACCTAATAAAACAACTCCGATATTTGCCAAATCTGCAGCGTCCTATATGTATCTATGTGGATGTAAGTATATACAGATATCATTACAACAGACGAGATTGTACAGCTCGCGGCGATGACGATAACGTTTTCGACTACATATTTTTATTTTCGTTTGTGAATGCTGAACTTCTTGCCGTATTTCAAACCGATTCTGATATGTAAATTGAATTTAATGAAGGAGACTCTAATGCACGCGTGGGTCGTTTTCGATTTTATGCAAAATTATGCCACTTTAATCGACGGAGTTTAGTCAAACCGTGTTTCTTACTCAGCCGAGGTTTGTTTTTTAGTCGTAATTACATCCACCATAGAAGTTTGTTGTTGTATTAAATATTAAATTTCACTGTAATTGAATACATGTTGATATCACGTGAATATAATAAATTCGTGGGTAACACGTTTGCAGGATTAGCTTTGAACATACACTATATAATATCATAACGATTTCCAAACGAGCTTACGATCGAAGCGTATTCCTATAACAGTAATAACAATAATAATAATAGTAATAATAATAATGTGTTTCACGTAGGTATATCTTAAATTACAAAATGTTAATGAAAGGTACTATTCCATTCGATTGAGAAGTGTAAATTCCGCATGATTTAACGAATAGGTAACTGTGAATTTTTGTCACGGTAAAAAGTGTAAAAATGGCGTTCTTAACTTTATACGCCATTGTTGAAATGCACTACCTCTTTTTTTTTTTACAATAGCTTACTATTTGGCCTTTTTCAGTACTATTTTCTATTTAAATACATATATATTAAAAAAAAAAAGTAAGTATAAAAATATAATAGTTTATTTACAGAACCATATATTATTGTATTCGAATCGCGAGTATTATACACGCTATTATGACACACGCACACTATAATGGACACAATATGCATACTATTCACGATTGTTAACACATATATAATACCTAAAATATTGCTATATATAGGTAGGTACCTACAACAGTAAGTCTTCATAATATATTATATAATAATCGTCACGTTCAAATTTAATATATTACGCATGAATGCGTGATGTATTAAAAATTAAAATCATTTTACTCGTCGCCTTCGCGGCAAACGAAACGTTAATTATTATAATGTTATTTAATCGAAAGTGAAAATAAAAAGAGGGTTAATATGGAAAACGAGAGATAAACGCCCACGCGCACAAACACAGATAAATATTTAATTTAAATATATTTATATATCGAAATCTCCATAGTAAATATTGGTTCAAGTCCCATAGACTTTTATACGCGTCAACAAATTTACTTAAAATCTACTCTCCGCCGTCGCACGCTCGACAGTATCGGTTTCGAATATTTTATCTATACAATAATATTATATTTTATTTTATTTCACCGGTGCCAATAAAAACGTTACAATTCGAAAACGCGTTTTATCGTCGAAAGCACTGCCGTTGCCCGAATAAACGGTGTTTAGGCGATGATAAATAATAATAGAAAATTATAATAATGCGCATATCGTATATTATATTATTCCGGCGACTGGAGCAGTAGAGCCACGGTGGCTGAAAACCGTGAGAATACGGTTGTATAGATGTGCGGGCTGCGGTGATGATGGGCTTACTTCGCGCGGGGCAGCGGTGGCGGCGTTCGTGCTAATTAAACGTTTAGTTCCTGAACGGTTGTGGTGACAGAGGATGCGTCTTGGCGGCGGAGCTTTCTCTATGATATCGGCGGCCCGGGGTTGGTTTGCACGGGGGGGGGGGTAGGCGAAAGGGTAGCAGTATAACGACGACGGAAGAGATTGGGTCTGTGTGAGGAAGACTATATACGCGACACGGACGGGGTAATTCATAAAATATGCAAATTTCTGTCCTAAGAACGTGGGGAGATACTAACGAGATTTCGGGTGCGTCTACTGTTTTCTATTCAAACCGGCTGCAGGCTTGTGCCATTGTCAACACTGTAAATACGCTTCACCGCCGTCTCGCAGTCGCATTTATTTATGGGCTTAACGGGCGATGCGCCGTGTGCCGCACCATAGTCGAACACCTCCGCCGATCGGCAGACCTTAGAAACCACCTTAGAGACGCAGCGGCAAACAGCAGTAGAGGGCAACATCGAAAATCATGATAGTAATAATAATAATAATAATAGCAATAGTAATAGCATTGGGTATATATGTATATATTATATATGCTTTTTCGATGGTAATAGTAATATCCCTATGGATTCGATGACAATGATAACGCCAAGGATAATAATAACAGCAGCAGCAAACAGCGACAACACTGGAGGGCAAAGGCTCACGGGATTTTTTTTTTTTTTTTTTGTCTGACCCGATAATTCCGTATTAATGACGCAGGTACGTCGTGATTGTTAGCGATCAGTCAATTTTTATTCAAAAATCTTTTCTCTATATTATTATAATAATATGTTCTGTATAATCGTAAAAAAATAAACCATATCATAATAATTCTTTAGTACTCGCACGCCCTCGTCATTTGGCATTTTTTCTAGACGGTATTTTATAGAGAAAATTAATTGTATTATATATATATATTATAATATTCGTATCGTTGATTTACATTTTATGTAAATCAAGTAGTTATAGCTGCAAATAAATGACCCTCACTTAACTTACCTACATATTAATGTAAACACACAGCTCGAATCGATTTATTAATGAAACTCTATATGTACGTATTGATCGATCAATTAAATTATAATATAATTATTATATGTTTTTATTATTTTCCACGTTACTGCATAAAATATCGAGTATTTATACTAATATATTCGATAATAAAGGTAACATCTGCAAATAAAAGAGAGGTAACTACACAAACTACAAAATACGGGATTTATCACTATTGTTGGTCGTTGGTGTTTATTATATTTATATTATACTTAATTAAGATACCTTTAAACGTAGTCCACGAATATTAGCGTGTTTAGCATACGGACAAACAGGTAAATGATAATCTTACGAACGAGGTACATACCTAATATTATGTTATTATAGATTGATGCTTGTAATAACGTCACGTATCATTAGCATATGACATACAAACGATACGATATTTAATATAATTTTCTTGTCATATATGACATAAGTACGATGCTAATTCTTCAATAATAATAGTGATAAATAATAAAAATGAAAAACATTGATTATTTTCTTATGGATAGGTTTCTCAATAACCGTACAATGCACCGAGATACGCACTGACCATAATTTTCTACTTAACCGAGCATTCAACCTGCGGATCAATCACACTATACACTGAACCCTCTCTAACCGTGACAGGGCTGTACTTACCAATTAATTATTGGTGATTATGTTCTGCTCTTTCTCTCTCTCTTTAATTAAACTAAATTTAAAATGTATTTGTACGCCCCTTGCTCACAATGTTTTCTATTATATAATATTATTAAAGGAGAAACTTCAATAATGTCATAATAATAAAAGATGTCCTCCTAAACATTCTAAATAATAGTATCGACATTTAAAGTATAATATATGAGCTATTATTCTTTTTTTTTCGTTGCTTATATAACACATTAAATCCAATAAAGGTCTACATTTTATAATAATTCCTAATAATGATGGTGATACTAGAATATTGACTAATTCACAATAGCT